>JAODAL010008650.1:0-116192 GCA_025379985.1 Phyllomedusa bahiana | reverse complement strand
TATTAAAAAAATTTTTTTTTTTTTTTATTTTTTTTTTTTCCCTTTTTTTTTTTTACTTTTTTTTTTTTTAATCCCATGAAGGGATCTGTTTAAATTTTTTTTTTTTTTTTACACTTAGTTATGCATTAGCATATTCATATATGCTAATACATTATAATGTGTGTCAGTCTGACACAGGCAGTGATCAGGACACCACACAGTGTGTCCTGGTCACTGGCTTGTTACACAGACAGCTCTGGGGCCACTCTAGGTCCCCAGGGCTGACTGTGCAGCCATTCCCCAGGCTCTGTCGGGTCACCGGGTGTTCCGATCACCCGACAGAGCAGGGGAACTCTGATTGCGGTGCGGTAACGCACCGCCGCAATCAAAGGGTTAAAGCATCGGGTAGCGGAGGTTTCCTCTGCTCCCCGGTGCTCGCAGAACATGCTCTGGGATCGGGGCTGTGTAGTACAGCCCCGACCTAAGCGCAGTTGCAGCGCCGGGCGCCGCAAACCCCTAAGTCTACAGCGACGCCAAAAGACGTCGCTGTAGATGAACGACCCGCACCAGCTGACGGCAAAAGTCAGTGGGCGGTCGTTAAGGGGTTAAGACTGATTCAGTTCCATTGACTTCTATAGGAGAGTTTTCTAGTCATGCTGTGTTACCTAGGAAGAAATCACTGTGCAGGGAAGGGAGAGGGGGAGCTGTGACTATCTCCTCTTGTGACTGGTGGATTCTGTGTTATCTATACACCTTGGTGTCTTACAGTTTGACCCTGCTTGTGCTGATAATGAGAACACTGCTGAAAATCTTCCAAATTCAACACATATTTATAATGCAAAAAATTGCTCACCTCCGCCGTTTCTCGTGCCTTTTAGATATATATAGGTTTGCTTCCATCTACGCTCGCACCGACATCTTAAGAGCAATCCTCTGGCTTGGCAGCTTCAACAGGAAAGTGGGTCACTGTGTATCCATGCCATGGCCGTTTTGCTTTTTTTTTACTTTATATCTACAATAAAGTTGCTCGTTTTTTCACTGACACAGAGCTCTAGTGTGGTCCGGACTGCCAGCCTCGTCTTAGAGTCGCCTTCCACACACTTGCCTCCTTTCCTACTGAAAATCTTTCTCTAGTGTCAGACTAATATTAGGCCTAGTGCTCAAAGTGAAAACGGCAGGACTTAAGAATTATTAAAAAGTACTGAAAGTGATATGGAAAAGTGGGGGAAAACAACAACCAAAAATTCCTAAAAAAAAGTCAGTCATTTTTTGATGACACACTCCCTTTAAATCCGATTGTGAAACAGTTGGCCAGATTTATCAAAACTTAGTGTAAACGTAAACTAGACAGCCTAGAAATACACATTTGTCAAAGTGATCCAAAAGTCAGGCAGTGAAACGGTTTACTCCCATAGAGCATAGAAAATCCACAGCATTCCTTGAGGAGGTTCTCCAATTGAGAAAGCTCTCTAGTTAGCAGGGCTGTGGAGTCGGCAAGTCAAAGCCCCGACTCCTCAATTTCCCAAACCTCCGACTCCTGACTCCCTCATACACGGCGCATGTTTAAGTGATAACCTTACTGTAGTAAAATGGTCCCATCAGGATGTTTATCACCTTATGATACAATAATCAAGCTATTTAGATAGGACACTGATAAGCAAAAAGGTAATGTTTTGAACACTTCTGGGTGGAGTTTTAGAAAAAGCTGTATTTGTATCCAAGTCCAGTATGCACCAACATTGGGAATGTGTAGAAGAGACCTGGGATCAGATTTTGGTCAAAATGTGCTTGAATCTGATGCAGAGCCCAGAAGGATTCAGGCAGTATTGAAAGCCAAAAGGTGGATTTTCCAAATGCTAACAAAATAATACAAATTAACATTTTGATTTTTAGGAGCAAAACAGTAACAATGCAGTTACAGGAAAGAATCTGCAGAACTAAGCAGATGCTAAATACTTGCAAGTCAAAGTTATGTATAAGATCGGTAAGATGACTGTATATAAAATTACAGTAGCCCTATGTACAAAGCTGTAGTGGATGGTGAGATATGGAGCCTGAAAGTCACAAGTTCAAAACATTGTTACCATTTTGCTTGTCAGTGTAAAATATATTTATTGGATATGACTTTAGAACACAAAAAAAAATTGTAAATATGCAAAAACACTGCAGGAACATTTGTGGAGTCTCTGAATTTGTTCTGAGAAATGGTATTGCCTCCATCAGATCCTGCATACATGACCTCACATCTGATCTAATTATTTAAAGGCTAGAGAACGGCCTCTCTACACTAACTTGGGTCGGGGGCAAAGCGGTGACCACAGGGGCAACATTTCTAACAATGTCAGGGTATAAAGGAATTGCCTCAGCCACAGTCAGTTTAGATGAATGGTTTAACTCTTCTACTTCTTTGAAAGCAGGTGAAAAATTTTGCTAAAATGTGTTTGCCATGGGAGCAGAATCTTCTCCCCTGGGCAGCGCTTTGTCTGCTCCATGTCATCAATTACTCTAAGGCTGAAGATATGGGAGCAGGAGCACTGGCCGGACCCAATTCTTCTTGCTCTTTGCACTACATCGAACTAACTGGACCAACTAAATATATATTTTGGGAGTCGGTCCATTTTATGACGACTCCGACTCCTGCAAAATAGTCACCGACTCCACAGCCCTGCTAGTTAGTCGGAAATATTTTCTATGACATACACAAAACATATATAAAAATTCAGCTAACAGAGAGAAAAGTTAAGGCCAGTAGTTGCCTTCTTCAAGTCACATGAGTTGGAGCCACCCCAGGCATCTTCTATATTCCACATTTATCATAGCATTGATAAATGTGGGGCATGTTCAGGCTATCTAATCTAAGTTCTCAACTTCTATTCTATTCGCGTCAAAAAAAAATTGGCATACGACGTCGCAGGCCCCTTCCCACTAAGCCATGCCTGTTCTACTGAGGCCATGTCCTTTTTGTTGAATGAGGCGCAGGAGCATCAAGAAACTAAGCATTGAAAAATCTACAGTACACACAAGCATTGCGCTTAAGGTGAATTATTATTATACAGTGTGAATATACAGTCCATGCAATTCAATCATTCCTTATAGTTGGTAAGGGATTCTGAGAGGTCTGGGGATCAGAAATTGATGTGACGTTTCAGTTGCTTGACTTAGGGATCAGAAATCAGGATGAATTTGCAGTTTCACACTGTAGGTAAATGGATATAGAGTATGGATATTGTTGTGGGCAGTAGAGAGGGAAAGAGGATATAGCCAGTGGCTAGAAGGCGCTTTGAGGCACAAGTAGCACTCGCAGTGCTTATGGAGAGGCAGGAGAGATGCCTGCGTAGACTATAGCTCGAATTTTCTATTGAAATCAATGGGGATGGTTTTACTGTTAGATTTTGATGGTTTTCAATCCGAAATCAGTGTCAAGACCCGACTATGAAACCATGCTGTGTAGACAAACCCTCAGTAGCTGCTTAGCTCACTCTTCTGATGGTAATGAACATGTGGGGAAAAGAAGTATTTGAAACACTGCCGATTTTACAAGTTTTCCCACCTACAAAGAATGGAGAGGTCTGTAATTTTTATTGTAGGTACACTTCAACTGTGAGAGACAGAATCTAAAAACAAAATTCCAGAAAATCCCATTGTATGATTCTTAAATAATTAATTTGTATTTATTGCATGAAATAGGTATTTAATATAATAGAAAAACAGAACTTAATATTTGGTACAGAAACCTGTGTTTGTAATTACAGAGTTCAGACGCTTCCTGTAGTTCTTGACCCAGTTTGCACATGCTGCAGCGGGGATTTTGGTCCACTCCTCCATACAGATCTTTCAGGTTTTGGGGCTGTCGCTGGGCTGCATTGAGTTTCAGCTCCCTCACAGATTTTCAATTGGGTTCAGGTCTGGAGACTGGCTAGGCCACTCTAGGACCCTGAAATGCTTCTTAGGCTATGTTCACACGGTGTATTTGCAGGGCGTAATTACGCCCGCAATTACGCCGTGTGACCGGGGGCGGGGCGGGAGCGGGGGACTGAGCAGGGGGCCGGCACTTCGCCGGCCCATTGACTTGAATTGCTAGCGGCGCGTATTTGCGGCTAGAAAGTGACATGTCAATTATCTCCCCCCGCGGTGTATTCGCCGAGCAGGGAGAGGAGACGTAATCCATAGTTCTCTATGAGAACTGTGAATTACCGTAATGAATGGGCCGTTTTCGGCCCGTAATTGGCGCACTTCGGCGCGTAATTACGGACCGAAATACGGCCCATTTTAAGCCGTGTGAACATGCCTTTACAGAGCCACTCCTTACTTGCCCTGGCTGTGTGTTTCGGGTCATTATCCTGCTGGAAGACCCAGCCTTTAATGCTCTTACTGACGGAATGAGATTGTTGGCCAAAATCTCGCGGTACACGGTCTCAGGGCTCTTTGGTCTTGGCGATGGTGGAGTGGCTGGAGTGTAATTGATTGAGTGCATGAACAGTTCAAACTGGTGCAATTAATATGGATAATGACTGCCAAGTGGAAGGGCTTCTTAAAGAAAAACTAACAGGCCTGTGAGAGCCAGAATTCTTGCTGGTTGGTAGGTGATCAAATACTAATTTCATGTAATAAAATGTAAATTAATTATTTACAAATCACACAATGGGATTTTCTGGATTTTTTTTTTTAGATTCTCTCTCTCACAGTTGAAGTGTACCTATTAAAAAAAATTACTGACCTCTTCATTCTTTGTAGGTGGGAAAACTTGCAAAATCGCCAGTGTATCAAATACTTACTTTCCCCACTGTATGTGAAATCACTGGAGTTTTACCCGCCAGCAATGCAGGCAGGCAGAACGGAAAGTTGGCACGACAGAGGTGAGAAAGGACCCTACCCGCGAGGGCTTACAATCTACAAGGAGGGGGAAAGAGACAGGAGGTGAGGGGCAGACATGTCTGTGGAGGAAGTAGTGACAAGATTAGTGAAGGTTATAGGCAAGCCTGAAGAAATGGGTTATATGTTATAAACTTATATGTTTTATGTTCATTATATTAGGGATGACTGCGCAAGTAGGATGCTGGGGATCCCTTATTGGAGTTAGTAAATTACTGTATATATAAGATTTTCCTATTAATAAAGACTTTATAATAGAAAAGGAGCTATTCCTTCAGAAGTAGAAAGGGATAAATTGAGATGTTTGAAATCAGGTTTTTAAATAGTGTGTATAGAGGTTAAGTGTTATACATAATAAAAGTTACGTTTTAGTGCTTTATAGATAGAGAACTGATAGAGTTTAAGTTTGCCTATGGCAAAATAGTAAATATAGTGATCAAATCTTGCGAGATTCCCATTGTTTTGGAGACTATTTCACTCCATGTACTGGTGCAACCACCTCTGCCAAGCACGGTCTGTGTCCACCAGGGAAAGTGGAGAGCCAGTCCTTCTGCATTTGGATCTTGTCCATCCGTGCTCACAGTGTAAGTGCTTGCAGGCCATATAAAACATGGAGGGCTGGTTTCGGTCCACGGGCCTTGAGCTGGACATGTTGATTAAAGACACGTGTACTACAAGCACCAGAAGAGATTTTCTAAGGCTGGATAACCAGAACCTTCAATTTAGATAACTGATTTCGCCATTAGTCCCTACAGTAAATCAATTTACTTTCATGTTTTGCAGAACAGCCACACTGCAATGTTTTATTCTACATAAAGAGGTAACATCAGGGAATTACTTGTAGGACACTTCAACCTTCGGCAATGTTCACACGGCGTAATTGCGGGGTGTACAGTACGCCCTGCAATTACGCGGGGTGTTTGGGATTCTGTCATTACTCACGGCACGTATTCGCCGCAAGTAATTGACACGTCACTTATCTTCCCACGCGTACAATACGATCGTATTGTACGAGCGGGGAGAGGAGGCGTAATCCATAGTTTTCTATGAGAATTATGGATTACTGTAATTATGGTGCGCATCTCACTCGTATTAGAGCGCAAATAGGATGCAAAACGCGCACCGAAATTAACCCATGTGAACATACCCTTAGAGAGGAGTTTTTGATTGAAAACCAGCTCTAACTGAGGTATGGCAATGATACAGAACAAGACAGAGTAAAAATACTAACTGCTCAGATGTTTGCAGATGCCACGAGTGTCATTTCCTTAAGACCATTTGAAATAAAATGACAATATCTTGAATGTGTCCAAAATAGAGCAAGTGAGAGCAAATGCTTAAAAAAAAAAATACATAAAAATAATTGTTTAGAGGTTTTGGTACATGAGCAACCAACCACGCATCTTCAGACAAGGGTCACTGACGCTACTTGTCAGCTTACAATAAGCTTCTAGGGTCCTTTACTTTTAAGAAACCCAGGAACTGCACAGACTCTTGAATGAACACTCGGAAAAATAACTGCAGGCAAACAAATCGAGCCATCAATGCAAGAGGCAGCATAAGCTTGATAGAGAAAGTGATGGTATGGAAGTGATATTCTAGCGAATAATCTGTCATTGCTTTATTAATAGGTGGAATAGTGCTGACTTATAATGCAGTACAATTCCTTTCATTTTACAGTTTGGGCAACATGTATGAACCTGTTTAGGTCTAAGGCCGTGTTCACACGGCTTATTCACGGCGGATTTGTGAACCAGACTGCGCTCGCAAATCCGGCGTGAATAAGGGGCGGGATGGGAGCGGGGCCGGAGCGCGGCGGGGGCGCCGCTCCCCGGCCCCATAGACTGTCATTATCTACAGCGCGTACGCACCGTAAATAATTGACATGTCACTTTCTCCCCCGCGGCGGATTCGCTGAGCGGGGAGGAGCGACGGAATCCACTGTTCTCTATGAGAGCAGTGGATTCCGTAATTACTCCAACAGATTGGCGCCGTACTGCAGCGCAAATCCGGCGCGGAGTACGGCGCCAATCCGCGGACAAATAAGCCGTGTGAACGAGGCCTAAAACTCACTTTTTTGCCCATAGGTTACTATGGACAAAAGAGAGAGTTTTAGACCGGAACAGTTTCATACATGTGGCCCTTTAGGCCATGTTCACACGGCTTATTTCGCCGCGGATTGGCGCCGTACTGCACGCCGGATTAGCGCTGCAGTACGGCGCCAATCCGTCTGAGTAATTACGGTAATACACTGTTCTCATAGAGAACAGTGGATTCCGTCGCTCCTCCCCGCTCGGCAAATCCGCCGGCCGGGGAGAAAGTGACATGAACATTATCCAGACGCAATACGCGCAGTGGATAATGGAAGTCTATGGGGCCGGAGAGCTGCGCCCCCGCACCCGCCCCTTATTCAAGCCGGAATTGCGAGCGCAATCCGGCTCGCAAATCCGGCGTGAATAAGCCGTGTGAACGGGGCCTTATTTCTATCCCATTTGGAGTAATCAGCATAACCAGATCGAAGTCCAATGCCAATGCCAATACCAGAACGCTGGCAAGAGAGCATCTGCACTTCTGGCAGCACTTGCACCATAGACTATGTAATCTTACCTAATACAGCAAATTTTGCTTATTTGGCTTTGTCCCCGTTATAAAACCGACCACTGCATGGTGCTGCCTCTCATATACTCTACATAACTATATCAATCATACTAATCCACTCACTAGGAGCAGCATAACCGTGTAGTATATTATAGCATATCCAGAAAATCATACAATTTTCTAATATACACGTATTAATTATGCTCCTCTACAATACTTCTAACCATGCAGGTGGTCACGGTCTACAAAAAGAATGCTATCGGCCATAGATTAGTCCACTATAATAGTTTCCATGGACTAATGATATGGACTAAATATGTGACTGCTGGTATCCAGGTAATCCTGGCCAGGTACATCACAATAGTTTTTAAAGGAGCAGAACTTCTCCAGTATTACTACCTTGACATAGATATATATATATATTTTTTTTTTTAAAACAGTTAACTTTATTGACAACATGACATCAGTCAATCCTTGCAATAAAGAAGTTGCTGGAGTACCCATATAAATAATACCATCCATCATTACCCAATAGATGCCATGTAACCAGGGGACACGACACTCAGTTTAGTCTGTACACTAAGGGTATGTTCACCTGGCGTGTTCTGTCCGTGTGTACATACGTTATTAGATGCGGGTTTGGATCCGTCAGGTTATGACTTCTTAAAACACATTGCAAACTAATGCAGAACATCAAATACATGTTGTAAGTTTATAATGATATTATAAAGTACATATTTCTTTTTATGCAAGTATAATATAAAGGGTTTTTATATACAGTGGTGGCCAAAAGTATTGGCACCCCTGCAATTCTGTCAGATTCTTCATTTAATTTGTCTTCAATGGAAAACCACAAAAAGAATTGTCAAAGCCAAACTGGATATAATTCCACACCAAACACAAAAAAGGGGTGGACAAAAGTATTGGCACTGTTTGAAAAATCATGTGATGCTTCTCTAATTTGTGTAATTAACAGCCCCCTGTAATTTAACCTGTGGCACCTAACGGGGTGTTGGCAATAACTAAATCACACCTGCAGCCAGTTGACATGGATTAAAGTTGACTCAACCTCTGTTCCTGTGCCCTTTGTGTGTACCACATTGAGCATGGAGAAAAAAAAAGGAAGACCAAAGAACTGTCTGAGGACTTGAGAATCCAAATTGTGAGGAAGCATGAGCAATCTCAGGGCTACAAGTCCATCTCCAAAGACTTGAATGTTCCTGTGTCTACCGTGCGCAGTGTCATCAAGAAGTGTAAAGCACATGGCACTGTGGCTGACCTCCCTAGATGTAAAGCGCATGACACTGTGGCTAACCTCCCTAGATGTAAAGCGCATGGCACTGTGGCTAACCTCCCTAGATGTAAAGCCCATGGCACCGTGGCTAACCTCCCAAAATGTAAAGCCCATGCAAATGTGGGTAACCTCCCTAGATGTAAAGCCCATGGCACTGTGGCTAACCTCCCCAGATGTAAAGCCCAAAGGCACTGTGGCTAACCTCCCTAGATGTAAAGCCATGGCACTGTGGCTAACCTCCCCAATGTAAAGCCCATGGCCCTGGGCTAACCTCCCAATGTAAAACCCATGGCACTGTGGCTAACCTCCCTAGATGTAAAGCGCATGACCCTGTGGCAAACCTCCCTAGATGAAGCCCATGGCACTGTGGCTAACCCCCCTGATGAAAAACCCGGCACTGTGGCTAACCCCCTAATTAAAGCCCATGGCACGGGGCTAACCCCCTAGATGTAAAGCCCATGGCACTGGGCAACCTCCCTGATGTAAAGCCCATGGCCTGGGGCAAACCCCCTAATGTAAAGCCCAGGCACTGTGGCAACCTCCCCTAGATGAAACCCCCGGGCCGTGGCAAACCCTCCCTAGATGAAAAAGCCCAGGCACTGTGGTAACCCCCAGATGTAAAGCCCATGGCCCCTTGGCTGACCCCCCAGTGTAAACCCAGGCACTGGGGCAAACCCCTCCCCCAGATGAAACCCCATGGCCTGTGGCAAACCTCCTAAGTAAACCCAGGCACTGTGGCTACCCCCTAGATGTAAAGCCCATCACTGTGGAACCCTCCCTAATGAAAAGCCCGGGCACTGTGGCAACCCCCCTAGATGTAAAGCCCTGGCACTGTGGCAACCCCCTAGATGAAAAGCCCATGGCACCGGCAAACCCTCCCTAAGTAAAGCCCAGGATGTGGCAAACCTCCCAGATGTAAACCCCATGGCACTGTGGCCAACCTCCCTAAAGGGGGGACGGAAAAGAAACATTGACGAGAGTTTCAACGCAAGATTGGGGGAAATGGGGGATAAAAACCTCGAAAACACCCAAAAACAATTTTAAACTGCCCTGCTGTCCGAGAGCCCAAACATGTCAACCCACTACCATCAGTTTTGAATGAAAAAGGACTGTATGGTGGGAACCCAGGAAGATCCCATTTTCTTCCCCAGAGAATAAAAAAGCCAGGCTGGAGTTTTTCCCTGAGAAAGCCTAAAACTTTTTGAAAAATTTTCTCTGGTCAGAGAGAAAAGAGAGCTTTTTGGGGAAAAAGGCAACAGAGTTCACAGGGAAAAAAAAAAAAAAGTGGCATTCAAAAGAAAAAGAAAAAAAAAACACGGTCCCCTTAGGCCCTGTTCCCACGGCTTTAAAAAAGGGGGTATTTTTGGTCCGAATTACTCCGAACTGCGCCAATTACGGGCCGAAAACGGCCCATTCATTACGGTTTTTCCCCAGTTTTCATAGAGAACAAAGGATTACCCCCTCTCCCCCCCGGGGTATCCCGCTGGCAAATCAATCATAGCCGGCGAAGGCCGGGCCCCCCACTCATCCCCCCCCCTCCCCCCCAGTCCACAGGGGTAATTGCGGGGGCGTAAATTTCTCCCGCAATTAAACCGGGAACATAGCCTTACAGTCAGACTGGCGGAGGTTTCCCGATGTTTTGGGGGGGTTTCTTTGCTGCCTCTGGGTCTGGAGCTTGACCGATGCAGGCATTATGAAGCCCCGAAATACCCAACAAAATTTGCAGCTAATGTGGCCCCAGTGTGAAAAAGCTGGGGGCTCCCTCAGGTCATGGGGCTTCCAGCAGGCAAATAACCCAAAACACATTCAAAAAGCACTAGGAAAAAAGGTTTTTGAGGAAAGCACTGGGAAATTTTAAAGTGGGAGCAATGGGCCAGACCTGAATCCCAAGAAACCTTGGGGGGAGATCTCACAATGGCCGTTTTGGAGAAGGGGCCTTCACTTCCCGGACCTGGGGCAGTTTTAAGAAGAATGGTCTAAAATCCAGCAGAGCATGAAGAAACCATGATGTTACCAAAGCGGTTTTTCGCAATTTTTGGCTAAAGGTTGTGCTACCAAGTATTAGGCTGAGGGTGCCAATACTTTTTCGCGGCCATTTTTGAAGTTTTGGTGAAATGATCAATGATTTTATTTTGTCTCATTCTGTTTGTGTTTTTTTTCATTGCAAGCAAAAAAAATGAATATATTAATACCAAAGAATTGTGATAGCTATCATTTTCAGGAAGAAACTGAGTATTATCTGACAGAATTGCAGGGGTGCCAATACTTTTGGCCACCACTGTATTTTATTTAATTACATTACCTTTCATATTAAATTCTATTTAAATGAAGAAAAAGAACATTAAAATAGGGTGTCCATACTTTTTTTTTTACTTGACTGTCCTTTCACGATTACATTTAAAATGCAGCTCTTTAAACAGAGGCAACTTGCCCTTACATCTCCATCTAAAATTGCTGCAGAAACCGCTCGGTAAACAAATCCTTACAGCCTGCCAAAATGATGATGAAAAGCCCCTTGGGCATAATGTTGCCCTCATAAAATTCGACTGTGTCCAGCAGCACGCCAGCAGAGACCTTTAATACATTATTTATTGGTTCAAACATTTAGAAGACGACGCGGTTGCCACTCACTGTACACTGTGTACTGTACGCTGCCCAGTGGAACCAATTCAGAGTCGACTGAGCAAAAAAAATGCCCAAACATCCAATTAAAGAGAAAGGAAATATATTAAGAGAATGGCTCAGCTCCATGAAGACTTTTCACACAAAATACAGTATTTTGAATGAAGCCGTTCTGGCAAATTCATTTTTGTTTAATCAATTATAGAAATTTTTAGTTCGAAAAAAAAGGATCTCTATGGATTGATGTACTTTTATGCATACATAAATCACATAATTACCGAAAGTCTCATTATTAGGCAGCAGATGTGTCTAGTTTCCTTGTGTTAGCCTTCTGCTAGCATACACCAGGGTGAGATGTAGCCTGCTGGTTCTGGACGCTCCTGTACGCGCGCCGTAACCCCTCTCCAATAGAAACGACAATGGACAAAGCCAGGTTTTAACTTAAAACAGTAGTGGGACAGCCCACATCACGCCCCCTACACTCCCACTCACACCCCTGGGACAGTCTACAAACCCTTGCCTCTCCAGCCATGCCGTTTTTTTGGCTTTGGACCCAAGACGGGTCATACCGCAGAAGGGTATTGGGACAGAACTGAGCCAGTGGCACCATCAGAATCGGATGGGCCTAAGCTACGGCCTGGTATCAAACGCGCTCGTCCTACTTGGTGTCTACGACCAGCTTTGGATTTCTCTCTTCCCCTGCGCCCTACAAATGCAGGGTTGATAGCTATATGTGTGGGAAGTTTCATATTTTGAATTATGAAATTGCGGTGGACCTGTGAGGCTCAGTTCTTCCATAAATCCTTATGAAATATCGGTGCTCGGCTGTCTCCTAGCTCCTTTGTTGTCCAGGTCTGTGAGAGCCCATGTGTATTTAGCCTGAGCCAGGTGCTAACGAATTTAAATGAGAATCCTTTGATGTGTGGACCTCCCCTGCTGGAATGGTTTACTATGAAAGAAGCATTTGGGCATTACAACTGAATGAGTTTAAGTTATGAGGGCTGCGGGGGTGGCTTGTCATTTTTGTGTCATGTTCCTCACAGAGCATAATTCAAATCAATGAAGAGATGGATAACTCTCTGTAGTACTGAGGGTAGGAATACACAATATGGCTGATCACCATGCCTCTAATGAGTCTGCTAGTGGCCGCACAAATTTGCTGACATCTTGTGTGGCATATTATTTTAAAAAATTCAAAAAGTCCTGGAGACTATAAGTCAACCGGTAATTTGCACAAAGTAGATGTTGTGATGCTGGTATTTAGCGGAGTGTGGACTTTCTGGACTTTTGTTCCAAATGTTGGAGAGTTCGGAGTCTTGCTACAGAACCGATAAAATGGGCCACATGTATGAAAACGATCTAGGTCTAAAACTCACTTTTTTGTCCATAGCAACCTATCAGAGCGTCCCTTTCAGTTCATATAGTGCTCTGGAGAAAAGAGAGGGGCGCTCTGATTGGTTGCTATGGACAACAAAGTGAATTTTAGACCTAGACAGTTTTCATACATATGGCCCAATATCTTTATACAGCCTACATGTTGAGGTTTAACCTAGGACTCCAAACTACTCTCCAAGATTTGAAACAGAAGTCCAGGAAGGCCACACACCTCGGCCATCTCCCAGCATCACAGCGTCTACTTGTGCATGTTACCAGTTGACTTCTAGGACAACATGTATGTACTTTGGCACCCAGACAACATTTTTTTTTGCCCCCATTAGTAGCGTAGAATGCGACTGAATTTATGAACCTGTTCTACTGCAGGTCATAGATTTAGCACTTTCTAGCTCCAAAATGCCCTATCAGGCTCAGGTAAACCACTTTTAACTTGGGCTACCTGTTTGAACAGTAATGCGCCCAGTTTTACCGTCCTCCAGTCATAAATGTGCAGAATACTACGGTTGTCGTACGACATGCCACCAGAACGCCCCCCAGGCGCATTACAAAGTGCTGCAGGCGCCCGATAATGCGCCTAATATTGGAGTTAGCCTGATTAAAAATATAACAAACGGGGCTGCACCAGTTTTTGGGCTGAAAGGACACCAGATTTCTGGACTCAGGACTTTTGAGGTTTTTTTTTTTAGCCTTGCCCAAATCTTTCCCTCCCGATTTTCTCAACACTTTTTATATCACATTTTGTACCAGTTTATATTTACTAATAAAATACCCCTCATTTTGCAACTTATACAAGAGTGCTGTGGATTTTGGTATGTTCACACGGTTTATTTTGGGGCGCATTTTGTCGTGCATTTTGCGGCGTACTGCACTTAATACGTGAGAACTGTGCCCCATAATTACGGTAATCCATAGCCCTCTTAGAGAACTATGGATTATGCCTCCTCTCCCCGCTCATACAATACGATCGTATTGTACACGCGGGGAGATAGGTGACATGTCAATTATTCGGGCGAATAATGCACGTCTATGGGGCTGCCCGTGCCACGGGGTTACTCGCGTATTAGCGTGAGCTCCTGAAGCACACGTACATTAAGCGCCGCAATACGTCGCGTGAACATACCCTAATTGGAAACAAGGCTGTGTGTATTGTAGCAATAACCCATGCAGTGCTTATGGTCGCAAAAATGTTTTGCTGTGGGGTCCCCAACAGTTTATCCATGTGCCTAAATGGAAAGATGGAATCTAATGGTACTACTGAAGACAAAACACAAAACAAACACAGTTTACCAGTACACAGCACTGCAGAAACATTGCTTTTTTAATTCATTTTTATTACCTTTTATGGTTTTCCCATCCACCATACTGGTAGGTAATTATTCTCAGAAAAAAATTCCTTGCACCAAAACGCATCTTTTTTTTATGTAACCAACATAGAAAATACAAAAGCCTTTTGGTTATTGCCGCCATTGGCTTATGAATCATCTATTGAATTGTGTGCAGCACAAGACAGCTTCATTTTTTCTTCTGTTGTCAAGTACAGTGGTCCCTCAGCATACTGTATTAATTGGTTCCCAGACAACCATTGTATATTGAAACCATAACTCTAAGGAAAACTGGTAATTGGTTCCAAAGCCTTAAAATGTCACCTAGCATGATGTAAAATAAAGACTACAGAAGATGAAGCGGGTAACTAATCCAGGTAAAGCAAGTCCTTACATACAACAAAGCAACATACTCCCAGCTGCTGGGAGATGGAAATTACTTTCTATGTTGAGGACAGGAGCTTTTTTGGGTCATGTACTTTAGATACAATGTACCATGAGAAAGGAAATGGGGCTCTCATCTGATGCCCAAAGGTGGCGCTCATCCTGACACATGTAAAGAGCAATACAGGACATGTAGTACCGCACTGTAGTGTAGGGAGGCGCTACTAAACCGCCAATCACTGCATTTTACAAGTGAAATGTTTACAATCTTGCTTTAATCACATGTGCCGCAGATCAGCAGTGTTTGTGACAATGTATGTTGAAACCAGACTCAACATACAACAGTCTTTCCTAGGACTTTGTATGTTGAGACTCTTGTATTCGGAGGCCACTGTACCTTGAGTGACCACTGTATACATAAGTGGTAAGGCTACCATTACTGTTGGGCCCATGAAGAGAATACCTTTGGTGGTACAAAACTACACACGGCAAGAGCTTTCAATGGGTTTTTTAATTTGAAAACCGACGGTCAGTCATCCCCATAGATGTCAATAGAAAATCCAAGCTGTAGTCTACACAACTTGGATTTTCTGACGGCCAGATTTCAAATCCGAAAACCGTCCAAAAAACTTGGAACATGCACATTCCTCTGCCCGGTTTTAGGGAGAAACATGTACTGTTCAATGTTTCGGGAGATGGCAGAATTCACAAACCGTGGACAGAAACCATCCCTTTAAGGGTATGTTCACACGGCTTAATTTTGGGGCGTGCTGATCGGCGCATACTCCCGTGACGCAGGGGGGGGCTGGCAGCCCACTGGCCCCATAGACACGCAGTACTCATGGCGCAAATGCGCCGTGAATAAGTGGCGTGTCACTTATCGGGAGATAAATGACATGCCATGATAGGATTGTACGCCCACGGAAAAGAAGGCGTAATCCATAGTTCTCTATGGGAACTGTTACCATAATGATTGGGACACATTTCGCTCGTATTAGAGCGCAGTACACTGCGAAATACATGGCGAAATGCGGCCCAAAATAATCCGTGTGAACATACCCTAAACATTCAAAAGGTGATAAAATACCCAACTGGTGTGGCGGCACCTTAAGATGTAAATTTATCAAGGCCTTTGTTTTGTGAAAAAAATGAGCTGCTTTTTTTGTCTTTTGCCTCTTTGGAGGAGCATGATCATTTGTAATATAGTATACAAGAGAAACTAATGTAAATTACGGCAGAAAGTTAAGCCAATATTTTTAAATTTGGTGCATCTAACTCCAGTGCACTTCACATTAATACTGGCATATAAAATCCTGGTCTTAATAAATTGTGTGTTGTTTAGCGGATTCAAATACTGTCAGTATAGCACACCATTCACAGAGTTTCCGCAGCCTGTTCAAGGTATGAGAAGGATACCGTAAATATATATACCGGCAGATACCGCGGCAGGACCGCAATTGCACCTGACTTCAATCAAACATAGTCCTAATTGACATCCGTTTAGATAAACGGACACCATGAATGGACCGCCAAAATGCTGTGCTAATGGGACCTAACTCTATATTTACTGTATTTATTTTGTTGAATTTAGTCTGTTTGATTTTACTCATCTACTTAAGGGGTGCACAACATGTGCCCCCAGCCATCAGGACACACGTCTTGTCCCTGTCCACATCCTCCAGAAAGTAATATTCATCTTTTGAAATCTGTATTCAAGTGATGGCACTGGTATGATGGGCACTGTATGGCTGGTACTATAGGGCTGTACATGATATTTTATGCAACCTACATGAACAATACAGTTTTTTCTGTGCTGCAATGCTAGGTTGCGGGGAGCAGAGGCGCCAACACCCGCACTGAATAGGGGAGGAGAAAATGGCGCTTGCAGCCCAGACAAAGCCCAAGTGTACTGGATGGTGTTGTGCGCACGGTGAGAGAGGAGAGGATTACGACAGACATTGTTCAGCCCCGAGACAGAAGTTGAGCTGAGCAGCGGTGTCACACAGACCGCATGGCGCCAGCCATCTTGAAAAGTACAAAGCCGCAGGCATAAGCTACTATTAGAGAACTCAAACAGAAAAAAGACCGAGGGCTCCAAAAAGTCAGTAGAATTAATACAGGGGCAGCTGTCATTATGTTATGACTGGAACGTAATTATATAACATTAGCGAAACTTCCCTAACCACCATACCTATATGTGAGCTCACAAGCATATTGAGGAGAAGCATGCGACTTTGATTGACATCCTAACAAACACCAAACAATTTATTACATTATATAAATGACGGTTATTAGACTTAAGAATGGATACCCTTGATGATGAAAAGGACCCTTATGTTCTCTCAAAAGTGATTTAAAGGGGTTGTCTCGCTACAATGATTGGGTTTTAATTAAAAGATCTTTAAAAAAAAACAAGCAGATTTGCAATATATGTTCATTACAAATGTCCTACTGATTTTGAGTATCCCTGGTAGTAGGAGTGCATCAGCTTCTCAAATCACTATAGCCACCGACCTGTTGATCTCTCTCTCACTGGCTGTCAGTGCTGGTGACTCATCAGCTTCTCAATACAGGTCTGAGCACAGAGCCCCTCCCGCACAGTATGCTTCTGTAGGCTTCTGTGTCTGTGTAGCTGTGCTGCCTGGATTAACCCTGTGTGTGCCTGCTCCATCCTGCTCTCTACACAGATTGAGGAGAGCAGAGGTGAGGCTGATCTGTGGTCAGTAGGATGTGACAGCAGTGAAGTGTGTTACTATGATCATCATGTGTCTGTGGAGCTCTGACTATACTAATAGAACAGATCAGGGAGGCATCTGAATGGTTCATATCCCTCCCTGCTCTGCTGTATTAGTGACACATCGTGATTACACTTCACAGCTGCCCTGTGTCTGTTCTGAAAGGGTTTGTTTGTTGTTGCTCGAGATGTCCGTGGAGATTTGTATGCGAAGCAGGGGGTATAGGAACCTTTACATCCCCCCTCCCCCTGCTCTGCTATTAGCATACACAGCTTCACAGACCTCTCCACACTCATAGATCAGCGCTCTCACTGCTGTCTCCTGACTCTGTGGAGAGGAGCAGCAAGAGCTCGGCCACAGCAGCACAGTGCAGCTTATCCAGCAGTGAGCAGCAGCCAGCAGACCTAGGCAGGCACACACAGGGTTAACTCTGGCAGCAAATCCCCTCGCCTTCCCCCTGCTGTATAGAAGTTACTGCAGTCAGAGGAGGAGAGCTGTCTGTGTGCTGAGGGGAAAGGGGAAGGGGGAGGAGAAGAGGCAGACAAGAAGCACGCCCCTGAATTCAAAAATCCTATGCTGCCAGACACACTGAAGTAGGCTGAAAGCCTGTAGTGAGACAACTCCTTTAAAGATTTCTGGAAACTAATACTTGTGATCTCAAGCCATAAATCTGGCAACTAGAAGTTTCTCCTTAAATGGACAAATTCATTGTGAAAATGACCACTAAGAGTGCGTAGTACAGTCACAAATCAAAAAGGAGAGATGATATCATCTAGTGACCCAAGTGATGTACCCACAACGCAACCTCCAGATCATCCTAAGCCCATTATGACAGAATCAGAGGATTCTCCACCCTCACAATTCAATATTACGGAACTGAAACAAATAGCTCTGGAGGTAGCGAAGGTCATTTTACCGGATCTACAGCCCTCCCTGACTAGTAGGGTTGGTACAACACTAAAAGAACTACAAAGGACTGTTCAACATGAAGAAAGGATACATGACTTGGAGGGAAGATCTCTTAGCAACGAAAATGATGTTGAGAAATGGCCAAAGAAAACAAAAAGCTACATGAAAAATATGATTATCTAGAAAACCGATCCAGATGGAGCAACTTCAAATGACTCAGTGTTCCAGAATCTCTATCCGCAACGGCTCTGACACACCTGAGTGAAAATGAGATACCGCAATGTTTAGGTATCCTAAGAAAGTGTAAGGTAGAGAGAGCTCACAGGTCCTGAGAGGAAAGGGACATCTACTGAAGTCAAACAGATGGTCCACCACCAAGCTCAGCAGCGGAAGGATTAGGCCTATCAGATGTCCTGGTCGACTGTCAAAGGCAACAAGCTATTTCAAAGATGACAATGGAAGGTAACCAGAGGCGAGGCAAAAAAACAAAAAGTAGACGCGTATTAGCTCCAACAAAACTTAAAGGTTCGAAATTTTTTTTTTTTTTCCCACAACATAAACATATGTGGGCTTTTATTTTCCAGGCCAATATGTACTTTCTAATAGGTTCATTTACCTTACCATCTCATATACTGTTAAACCGCAAAAAGATCCTAAGTGAGACAAAATGTGAAAAAAACCTACTTGCACCATGTTTGCGGGAGTGTTGCTGTTTACAGCATTCAATCTTCAGTATAAATGATAACATTATCTGTATTCTACAGGTTGATATGAATCCAGCAATACTAAACATTTAGGGTTTCCGCTATGTTTTTGTACCTTAAAAAAATCCAGGCATTTTCTATTTTTCAAATTTTCTGTGATCAATAACCTTTTTGCACTAACACCTAAGGACTTGAGTGAGCAGGGCTGTGGAGTCGGAGGCGTCATAAAATGGACCGACTCAGACTCCCAAAATATATAATAAATTGGTCCAGTTCGTTCGATGCAGTGCTAAGAGCAAGAGGAATTGGGTCCGGCCAGTGCTACTGCTGCCATATCTTCGGCCTCATCACATGAGGAGTGTAATTGATGACATGGAGCAGGCAAAGCGCTGCCCCCAGGAGAAAAGATTCCTCTCCCATGGCAAACAGATTTCAGCAAAATTTTTCACCTGCTTTCAAAGAAGTAGAAGAGTTCAATCATTCATCAAAACTGACTGTGGCTGAGACAATTCCTTTATACCCTGACATTGTTAGAGAGGTTGCCCCTGTGGTCACCGCTTTGTCCCCAACCCAAGTTAGTGTAGAGAGGCTGTTCTCTAGCCTGGAAATAATGAGATCAGATGTGAGGTCATGTATGCAGGATCTGATGGAGGCAATACTATTTCTCAGAACAAATTCAGAGACTCCACAAATGTTCCTGCAGTGTTTTACATATTTACAATTTTTTTGTGTCCTAAAGTCATGTCCAATAAATAGATTTTACACTGACAAGCAAAATGGGAACAATGTTTTGAACTTGTGACTTTCAGGCTCCATATCTCACCCTCCACTACAGCTTTGTACATGAGGCTACAGTAATTGTATATACAGTCATCTTACCTATCGTATACATACATTTGACTTGCAAGTATTTAGCATCTGCTTAGTTACAATTTTGCTCCCAAAAATTAAAGGGTTACTTTTTATTAGTTTGTTAGTATTTGGTAAATCCACCTTTGGTTTTCAGCACTGCCTGAATCCTTCTGGGCTCTGAATCAGATTCAAGCAGGTCTAGACCAAAATCTGATCCCGGGTCTCTTCTACACATTCCCAATGTTGATGCAGACTGGACTTGGATACAAATACAGCTTTTTTTTCAACTCTACTCACAAGTGTTCAAAAGATCAAAACATTGTTACTCTTTTGCTTGTGTCTATTGTACCTAAATAGCTTGATTATTGTATCATAAGGTGATAAACAGCCGGATGTTACCATTTTACTACAGTAAAGTAATCACTTAAACATGCGCCGTGTATGAGGGAGTCGGGAGTCGGAGGTTTGGGAAATTGAGGAGTCGGAGTCTGGGCTTCGGCTTGCCAACTCCACAGCCCTGTGAGTGAGGGGGCATATTTTACAGGCTGAAATGTACTTTTTATTGCAACAAGTTTGGAATACATCAGACTTTTTTGATCAATTTTATTCCAATTTTTAGGGAACGTGAAATGACCAAAAAAAACAATTTTGGAGTTTGGATTTTTTTTCTTCTTTTTCAGATGCAGCGATACCAATTATGTGTAACTTTATTATGTTTTTATTGTTAAAATGGCAAAACGGGGGTGATTTGAACTTTTCATATTTTTCTTAGGGCTTGTTCACACGGCGTTTTGGATCCTTTTTACGGATCCGTTTTTGGCACTTGAAAAGCGCATCCGGAAAGCGGATCCGCAAAGCGCAGCATTGGATACTTTATTTGGATCCGTTTCGAATGCTTTTTCACCTGCGTTTTACGCATCCGCTTTCTGGATGCGTTTTCAGTCTCTCTCTCTCTCTCACTCTCTCGTCCCAGCTGACCGATCAGCAGCCCCTCCGTCCTCCCACAGGAGCACCTCCATCCCAGCTCAGCGATCAGCAGTCCCTCCGTCCTCCCACAGCAGCACCTCCATCCCAGCTCAGCGATCAGCGTCCCCTCCGTCCTCCCACAGCAGCACCTCCATCCCAGCTCAGCGATCAGCAGCCCCTCCGTCCTCCCACAGCAGCACCTCCATCCCAGCTCAGCGATCAGCAGCCCCTCCGTCCTCCCACAGCAGCACCTCCATCCCAGCTCAGCGATCAGCAGCCCCTCCGTCCTCCCACAGCAGCACCTCCCTCCCAGCACAGCCCGTCCTCGCCGATCAGCAGCCCCTCCGTCCTTCCACAGGAGCACCTCCGCCAGCTCAGCGATCAGCAGCCCCTCCGTCCTCCCACAGAGCACCTCCATCCCAGCTCAGCTCGTCCACGCCGATCAGCAGCCCCTCCGTCCTTCCACAGGAGCACCTCCGTCCCAGCTCAGCGATCAGCAGCCCCTCCGTCCTCCCACAGGAGCACCTCCATCCCAGCTCAGCTCGTCCACGCCGATCAGCAGCCCCTCCGTCCTCCCACAGCAGCACCTCCATCCCAGCTCAGCTCGTCCACGCCGATCAGCAGCCCCCGATCTCCAGCGCCCCCGCGCCTCTCACCTGCCGCCGATCTCCAGCGCCGACGCCGCTCACCTGCCCCGCTTACCTGCAGCTGCGCCGGTCCCGCGATCCAGCCGCCATCAACACTGCGCCCCATCCCGCGATCCACCTGCAGCCACTCACTGCGCTTTTTCGCATCCGCTTTCAGGATGCAAAGCGCAGCTGTTATGTACCAGGAGTGTGGAGCGCTTTTGGACAAGTGCCAAAAGCGGACTCCATTATCTCCTATGGGCTTTCACTTGCGTAAAACCGCAATAAGAATTGACATGTCAATTCTTAAAGCGGATCCGAAAAGCGCAGCCAAGAGAGCCCTCAAAAGCGCATCGCCGATCCCCCGTGAGAACAGCGATGCGCTTTTGCCATTAAAACACAATGTTAATCACACTGACAATTGTTAAATCCGTTTTGCGGATCCGTAAAACGGATCCGTAAAACGGATCACAAAAACGCCGTGTGAACAAGCCCTTACACTTTAAAATCCTTTTTTTTTAAAACTAACGAGTCGCCCTATGATGCTTCACCACTAGGGGGAGTGCTTGTTTATACAGCCTAATGCATTGTAAAGACAATGCAAAAGGGTGTACAATGATGGCAGTTTTAAGACTTCCTGTCTGTAGGTGTATTTGAGGGTGGGTGGGGGGTGGTGTGTTATCGTTTTATTGTATTTTCTTTGTTATGTAAAAATGTGACAACGTGATCCACCTTCATTTGTATTATGTACATGTAACATTCTATTGCGTCAATAAAATTGTCATAAAAAATACAGTAAAAACGTTTTTTTGTACCATCTCTGGATTTCCTTCTCAAAGGAGTACATTCTATACTTCTGACCAAATCATGGTAGATTTTACCATAAAATGTCTGATAGGCTAAAGGCTCCAGAGAGGAGGAGACGAGTTGGAGATATATATATATATATGTCAGATCTACAGCAGTGATTGGCATATCAGATCTGCTATATCTAGATGATCCTGTTACAGTAACATGAATGCTGGATGTTTATAAACAGCAGTGCACGAGGCTACGAAGCTCTAAAAGGGTTAAAGCTTGTCAGTAAGTAATGTAAAGAGCCCTGCGGTGTGTGTGTATATATATATATATATATATATATATTTATATATATATATATATATTATATATATATATATTAAATTATTATATATATATATAAATTTGTGTTCTCTTTGGTTATAGTTGTAAAACAGCCACTTCTGTAACCCCCAAAACTAAAATGAGAATAGGCGCCTCATATCTTCTGTGGAAGCGAGCAGGAACCCCCTCATTCTGATCTCTGTCAGTCACTAAAGTGGAACCGTCCTCTCAGCCATTTTGTGTTTTTACTACGGAAGCGCCATAAAAGGTCTCAGACAGGAAATACCCCTCTAAGATATGCTGCGGCCCCTGCAAGAGGTACAACATGACGATGTGGCCTTTGGGCCAGAAAATGTTGTGTACCTCCCCCCCCCCCCCCATCTACTTATAAAATATACCAATTATTTCATTAACAAGAAAACTGAAAAAAAAAAAAAAAAAAAACTAAGGGCAGAGAGAGAAATTTGTGCAGGGCCCTCCTGTTCTGCAATGGGCGAATGTGCTGTATTAACCAGAACCAGTGCAGTTACACGTGAAGATGTTTATATATAGTCCTACCAGCGAGGTGTTCAGTTTCATTTCACATGTTAATCTACAATGTGAAAACTTAATTGCTTAAAAGTGTAATTTGTGAAGGTGAATTAGCAAAGCGTTAACAGGTGTGTGGGGGGGAGGGGGGGATGCCAAGGCAACTGTTACTATGTATTTGGAAGCCACTGAGAATGTCACAAACCAAGACACCAACATCTAGGAAACCTTACTCACTAGGTTACAATGGAGAGTAATGAACAGTAAAACAACAAGGTTTGTGTGGGTGGTACACATCCAAGGTTTTCAGTAAGAACCTTGCCCAGAGCTTAAAGGGGTTGTATGATTTCATTAAATGGTCTCCAGAATAAAGGGACAGTGAAAACAAGCAACTTTGCAATTAGATGTCATTAGCAAAGCTGTCTTATCACAGGATCCCTTATCTTCTGTTTACACTGATATCCAGTGCTGGTCGGATCCCTCCTCCTTGTATGTCACTAGCTGAGAGCTCATTTACATTCTGTTCAGTCCCCGATCGCTGTATTCAAGGAGCTTGCATTCCTGCCTTTCACTCAAAGTAAGGGACCGCCACATTTTCACTCTGCACAGCCAGAAGAAACAGAACAACACTGCAGGGCTTCTACAATCAGGAAACAGCACAATTGTGTGTCGATCCCTGCCTCCCTTGCATAGAAGGGAGATCTGTGCCGTTCATAGAAAGCTGAATTCAACTGCAACAAATCTCCAGCTGTGAGAGAAGAGATCAGTGCTCAGTCTATATTGAATACAGCCTGTGGTATGTATACAGCTCTTACAAAATAAGACTGATCAGGAGAGACACAGTGACATGTGGTCTCAGAGAGGGGAAGGATGGGGGGGGGGTGGAGTCTCGCATTTCTTGCATTTCTAGAGTTGAGAAGCCGAGAGCAGTATCAATCAGCCGAACTAAAGAAGCGATACATCCCCTTTAAAACTGTCCCCTTAGCTACTCAGTAATGCACAGGTGTCAAACTGGCGGCCCTCCAGCTGTTGGGAAACTACAACTCCCATCATGCATTTGTAAATCTATAACAGTGGGCATGATGGGAGTTGTAGTTTCCCAACAGCTGGAGGGCCGCCAGTTTGACAACCCTGCTAATGGCTCGGAAAAAGTTGAAGAAATGTAGAGCAACCATGTATTGTTTTGCTATAATTTATATAAAATGAACTGATCTGGTGGTTTATGCTACTCCTATCAGGATACAGATATTTTCTGTGGAGAGATAAGATGGGGAAGCGTACACTACATTAAAGGGGTTGTCTCACTACATGGATTAATTTTTAGGTTAAAGATCTTGCAAAAACAAGTCACTTTGCAATATGTGTCCATTAACAGTGTCCTACCTATTCATAGATATCCCCTCATGTATGGTCTGCATGAGCTCCTCATGTCGCTATAGCTCAGGGCCATCTTTTCCATTGGGCACATTAGGCAGTTGCCCGGGGACCCACAAGTATAGGGGCCCCTGGTGGTATATGTTTGTTCCAGGAATACAAGACACGTACCCTGGATCCCTTGGTTGGCTTTGCTTATTTAACAGTTTGTGTGTGTTTTTGGATGTGCAAAGACTTAAAAACCATGGTAGAGAAGAGCGCCAAAGGCTACCTGCCCTGCCAATTAGTCTTGTAGGCTGCAAGGGAGTATAGACCTAAGTGGCATGATAATATGGGTGTGCTTGTGGGTGGGTAGTGTGAGGTCATCTATTTGGGCAGGGCCCATTGCAGTGCTATGCCCGGGGGCCCATAATGCTGTTAAGACGGCTCTGCTATAGCTACAGACTTGTTCAATCTCTAATGATAGGCTGGCAGCACTGGTTGCTATAGCTACAGACCTGGCTTCTACTGCAGCCTAGTAGAAGCCAGTAAACACGCCCCTGAATTCAAAATGAAACCAAGAAAACAGGACTGAGGTGAGATGAATCAATGGAGTGAGACAACCCCTTTAAGTAATTCCATGATAGGTCACGGTATAGTCTTGCAGGTTTATTTTTTAGGAACCATTTTAATATATATTTAGTTTCTTACTATTCATTCATTTTATTCTTCTATGTTTTGTAACGGTGTGTAACCATGTTTTTTAACACCTTTATTCTTAATGGGGTTTTTTCCCCTTTTCTGGAAGCTACAATGCAACGTTATTTGTAAATGGTAGAGCCTCGTTTTCAAACCTATGCCACCAAACTTGTTGTATATATACATCCCTACTTTCTGGATTGTATACATGCCTGATGAGGCCCGCCAGTTTGTGGGTGAAACGCGGCGCATTTGTATTGCTTTTATGCTAACTAAATCGAAAACAGAATCTGGAAAAATTAATTCCTAAATGTCAAATTTATCTCATTTTTATAATTATATTTTTATAATCCTATTTCATGTCATTTTTAATAGTACTTTGGTCTAAGCAATACTAGTTCCTTTTTGTCCTTTTATATCCATTTTACTGGATTATATCGCCACTCTGTTGAGCACAGCGTTCCATCAGCAACACAATCGCTATTTGGAAACTTCACACTGGACACCCATGTGACACGTATGATTAAAGGGGTTACCTCACCATACTGTTTTACAGAGCCACAGGCAGCTTCAGACTTACACTTCCTGGTTAGGCTGAGGTCAGATCTACAGCCGTGATTGGCATATCAGATCTGCTATATCTAGACGAACCTGATACAGTAACATGAATGCTGGAGGTTTATAAACAGCAGTGCACAAGGCTACAGAGCTCTAAAAGGGTTAAAGCTTGTCAGTAAGTAATGTAAAGAGCTCTGTGCTACAGATAAGAATCACAGCAGCGAGTGACGTCACCACCCCAACCAGTAACTCCAACCGGTAATTATGGTAGATTGTGTGCAAAAGCAGGAGATAATAGCTTCTCCTAATTCTGAGGTTAAGTAAAATCAGAACAACAATGTATTTGCAAATTGTCTTTATTTGCCTTTGCCTACATGTTAAAGGGAACCTGTCACATAGGTTATACCCCCTTTGCTGAGGGCAGCACAAGCTAGTGTCAGACCTGCTGTTTCCAGCACTGTGTCCCTTATTCTGTAAGATGCAGCAGTTTTTAGAGTATTTACCCCTCAAATCTTATTCATGAGTAGGTGTTAGCCCCACCCACTGAGTTATTCACATGTTTCTACTATTTGAATGACTCTTCTGGCTGAAAACTGCAGATTTGAGGGGTAAATGCTCTAAAACTGCAGCATCTTACACAGCGCTGGAAACAGCAGGTCTGACACTAGCTTGTTCTGCCCTCAGCAAAGGGGGGCATAACCTATGTGACAGGTTCTCTTTAAAGTAAATCAATGAAAAAGAAAGACCCCTTTAAGGTCCTACGTGAGCGAAACGTCACATTGTCACATGATTGCCTTTTGAATTAATTTGGCGCTTTCTTGCATGTCCCAATAAAGAGACTTATCTGCATGAATAACAAGTCTGTACAGCAATACAGTTGATTTTTAATCTATACGATTGCAATGGACATTATTAGGATATGATGAAGGGAGTACATACAGGGGGAGAAGGGAGGAGGGGAACGATTCCTCCTGCCTCCTCTCCGCACAGTGAGACTCGCCGGACGGGTGAGCGGCCGCGGCCTGTGGGAAGGCCCGGCGGTGCCAGAGTAGCGTCCTGACACTACTCCGGCGCCGCGGTCATTTAAAGAACTCCCGCTGCCTGCTGGCGGCGGGAGGTTCGCCGACTCTGCCGGGGGATGACCCCCATTAGTGGGACCCCCCACCAAAAACAGGAGCGATGGCATGTATGATGTAAAGTCTCATGACCTCATGGTTCATATTTAGAGTTGAGCAGTTGGTCACTAATAAGAATAGGTAATTGTCCTACGTGAAGGCAATTATCATCCTTAGCAAACAAAGCCTGCATATAGCCCAGACGTCAACTCTGAGCAATATGAACCTTTAAATTCCCATCTGCATTGTGTGAGCCGGAGAACAGACTGCAATTGTCTGAACAATTCTTTGAAGAACACTTTGCAGTTTGCAGAGCACTCAGCCATGCAACTGTTTTATGAGGAGGCTGTACGGCTTGGATGACATCATTTGCAGCTCTTCCTGCCAAATGTTATTAGTGAGGAATCTGGTGCTGGGATCTTCACAACATTTTTTTTCTTGTAGGCTGTGAGTATTAATGTGGAGTTGTGCGGCACTACTTCTGCCAGTTAGGCGATGTTCACACGGCTTATTTCGGGGCGTATTTACCGACGTATTTAAGTCCGCAAATACGTTTCAAATACGCGTCACAAAGTGTGGTGCGTATTTTGCGTCGTAAATACATTCCCCATTCTTTACTGTGAGGATTTACATTGCAAAATACGCCTCAATAAGTGACAGGGGACTTAATTTTACGATCGTATTTACGGACGTATTTACACCCGCAAATACGTCCGAAAATACGCCTCGTGTGAATGACGAGGCGTATTTTACATTGGAATCAATGCTAACCTAATTGTTCATTAATTGAAACGTATTTCGGGACGTATTTGCGGACGTAATTACGTCCGTAAATACGCCCCGAAATTTCGCCGTGTGGCCGGGGGCGGGAGAGTGAGCGGGGGGCCGGCACCTCGCCGGCCCATAGAGAATCACTGCTAGCGGCGCGTATACGCCGCTAGAAAGTGACATGTGAATTATCTCCCCCCGCGGCGTATTCGCCGAGCAGGGAGAGGAGACAATCCATAGTTCTCTATGAGAACTGTGGATTACCGTAGTTACTGGGACGGATTCAGCCCGTAATTGGCGCACTCCGGCGCGTGATTACGGACCGAATTACTTCCCGCAGATGGCCGTGTGAACATAGCCTTAGACTACATGCACACGTCAATTGTAAAATACCTTCCGATTGGGTTATAGAATGTGACTGGTATTTTACAATCCGTTTTCGGTTTTTACCGTTTTTTTTTTTGCAGTTGGTTTTTGGATTTCGGCCAGGCTAGTAACATTGAACTGTACTATAATCTGCCATTTACCGGTGAAATACGCCGGATCGCAGAACAAGTTCTACGTTTTTTGAGTGGATTTTGGAATTGAAATATAACTGACTACAGCTTGGATTTTCTATTGAGGTCTATGGGGATGATTTACAGTCAGATTTTTGAGATTTCTATATACCGAATCCGCTTAAACATCCAACAGTAAATCAATGCCGTGTAGACATAGCCTTGGACTCCTCCTACAGTATCGATTTTTTCATAATCATTTATAAGTGCAAACTCATAGACCTGTATCTGTGAGGCATCCCATTGTTTTCCATAGCCCAAAATAATGGTATATGCCATGATTTAAGTCTGATTCAGTAGAATTGTAGGGCAAGTTCTACCACCCATAATACTGCAGCTAAAATGTCTATCTGTATAATACTAGTCCAAGAAAAATTGCAGTCAAAACACAAATATATGTCAGACGCCACACTGCGCAAGTACAGATTTTAAAAAGTTGTAATTGTATTCCATTCTGCACTCTTTTGTGGTGTTTGCCCCTCATCAGCGCAGACTAGAATAACAGGTGGCTGGGCGAGGCTCCAGTAGCTCAAAAGGGGTAACGTTCCTCATTAGGAAGAGTCACCATGTAGTCGCTTCATTGAAATGTAAACATATACAAAAAGGCTCACGGGAGAAGAGCTAGGACTCTATAACGGTCTTTAAGTCACAATCGAGTCACTGAGCCTTGCAATGTGACTGGGAATAGAGCCATACCATATATTCATCTGCAGACAGCTGTTTCAGCTCATTGCAGATCAGAATATAGGTTGGCTGGGTGAGAAGCTCAAGACGTTGCTCAAAAGGGGTAACATTCCTCATTTACCTAGTACTAAACTGGTGTTTACTACAAGTGACAATGCAAGAACATTTGAACCAGTGAAATGTAGAAAGACTATAGGTTTGGTATGATCAAAAGCAAGGTCACTGCCTCTAACCCTAAAGATTGCTGTATACAAGAAAGAAATTTGAAGCATCAAATCAACACCAAATAATGTGAATTTTGGTGCAGATTTGTTGTGGATTTGGTACTATGGATTCTTCATAATATGTAAAAAAAATTATATATATATATATATATATATATATACACACACACACACATACATGCACACACATACATGCATGCATGCATACATACATACATACATATACACACACACATATACATACAGTTGTGCTCAAAAGTTTACATACCCTGGCAGAGTTTTTGCTTTCTTGGCCTTTTTTCAGAGAATATGAATGTTAACACAATAATTTTTTTCCCACTCATGGTTTGTGGTTGGGTGAAGCCATTTATTATCAAACTATTGTGCTTTCTCTTTTTAAATCATAATGACAAGCAAAAATACCCAAATGACTGTGATGATTTTGACCTGAGAACATGCACAGAAGACACAAAAGGGTTTGAATGGCTACTAAAGGTAACGTCCTCAAATGTGACCTGTTTGCTTGTTATCAGTGTGTGTGCATAAAAGCTGAGTGAGTTTCTGGGATCCAGACAGACTCATGCATCTTTCATGCAGCCACTGACGTTTCTGGATTGTGAGTCATGGGGAAAGCAAAATAATTGTCAACGGATCTACGGGGAAAGGTAGTTGAACTGTATAAAACAGGAAAGGGATACAAAAAGATATCCAAGGAATTGATAATGTCAGTCAGCAGGGTTCAAACTGTGATTAACAAATGGAAAATCAGGGGCTCTGGAAAAACCAAACCACGGCCAATTTCGGCCACAACTGCCAGGAAAATTGTTTGGGATGCAAAGAAAAACCCACAAACAGCATCAGCTGAAATCCATCAGCTGAAAATTAGCGGTGCGGCTGTTTCAAGATGCACAATAAGGAGGCACTTGAAGAAAAATGAGCTACATGGTCGAGTCGACAGAAGAAAGCCATTACTGCAAAAATGCCACAAAGTACCTCACCTACAATATGCCAGACAGTACAGAGACAAGCCTCAAAACTTCTGGAACAAGGTAACTTGGAGTGATGAGACCAATATCAAACCTTTTGGCCACAACCATAAATGTTACATTTGGAGAGGTGTCAACAAGGCCTATGATGAAAGGAACACCTTTCCTACTGTAAAGCACGGAGGTGGATCGCTGATGTTTTGGGGATGTGTGAGCTACAAAGGCACAGGAAACTTGGTCAAAGTTGAAAGACAGATAAATGCAGCACGTTCTCAGCAAATACTGGAGGCAAATTTACACTCCTCAGCCTGGAAGCTGCGCATGGGACGTACTTGGACATTCCAACATGACAATGATCCAAAACACAAAGCCAAGTCGACCTGTAATAGGCTACAGCAGAACAAAGTGAAGGTTCTGGAGTGGCCATCTCAGCCATCTGACCTCAATATCCTTGAGCCACTATGGGGAGATCTCAAGCAAAGCGCAGTTCATAAGACAGCCCAGGAATTTGCAGGAACTGGAGGCATTTTGCCCAGAAGAATGGGCAGCTATACCATCTGAGAAAATAAAGAGCCTCATCCACAACTACCACAAAAGACTTCCAGCTGTCATTGATGTTAGAGGGGGCAATACATGGCATTAAGAACTGGGGTATGTGAACTTTCCATCAGGGTCATTTGATGTTTTTGGTTGTCATTATGATTTAAAAAGAGAAAACACAGTAGGTTGACACTAAATGGCTTCACCCAACCACTAACCATGAGTGGGAAAAAAAAAAAAAGGTTTTGTGAAATCATTCATATTCTATGAAGAAAGGCCAAGAAAGCAAAAATGCTGCCGGGGTATGTAAACTTTTGAGCACAACTGTACGTACACACACATATATATATATATACACTCACCGGCCACTTTATTAGGTACACCATGCTAGTAAGGGTTGGACCCCTTTTGCCTTCAGAACTGCCTCAATTCTTCGTGGCATAGATTCCACAAGGTGTTGCAACGATGCTCAATTGGTACCAGGGGCCAAAGAGTGCCAAGAAAATATTCCCAACACCATGACACACCACCAGCCTGAACCGTTGATACAAGGCAGGATGGATCCATGCTTCATGTTGTTGACGCAAATTCTGACCTACCATCCGAATGTCGCAGCAGAAATCGGAGACTCATCAGACCAGGCAAGTTTTTCCAATCTTCTACTGTCCAATTTCGATGAGCTTGGGCAAATGGAGCCTCAGTTTCCTGTTCTTAGCTGAAAGGGAGTGGCACCCGGTTGGGTCTTCTGCTGCTGTAGCCCATCTGCCTCAAAGTTCGCCGTACTGTGCATTCAGAGATGCTCTTCTGCCTACCTTGGTTGTAACGGGTGGCTATATTGAGTCACTGTTGCCTTTCTATCAGCTCGAACCAGTCTACCCATTTCCTTTGACCTCTGGCATCAACAAGGCATTTCCGCCCACAGGACTGCCGCTCACTGGATGTTTTTTCTTTTTCGGACCATTCTCTGTAAACCTAGAGATGGTTGTGCGTGAAAATCCCGGAGATCAGCAGTTTCTGAAATACTCAGACCAGCCCTTCTGGCACCAACAACCATGCCACGTTCAAAGGCACTCAAATCACCTTTCTTCCCCTACTGATGCTCGGTTTGAACTGCAGGAGATTGTCTTGACATGTCTACATGCCTAAATGCACTGAGTTGCCGCCATGTGATTGGCTGATTAGAAATTAAGTGTTAACGAGCAGTTGAACAGGTGTACCTAATAAAGTGGCCGGTGAGTGTATATATATATATATATATAAATAAAACACAAAGCCTCATACATCTGCATCGCTGCAAAAAAAAAAAAAAAAAAAAAACATATGACTACTGAAATGCAAAGAGGAAACAACCTTAAAACCTAAATCTGTCCCACTGCCACAAAAGTTTTTTTTTTCCATGGCCCATTGTATTGCAAAGCAATTTATCATTGCCACATAAAAATAAAAGATCTGGACTTGGAATCATATCCTTCAGGTGCAAAGTCTTAACTGCCAAAGGCATAATCGATGCTCCATTCTCCCATCAGATGGACCAGCTGTTATTATACGGCACAATGATTTCCCATATAAAGGGATTTATTTCATGAATGACAGTGCTATTAAATGACATCCTTTAAAATGACCTTGGGAAACCAGCACATTCTTTTATGAAAATCTTAAGAAATTAGCTTATGTGTATTGTATGGTGTGAAATATACTGTATAGAAATATACTTGATGGCATGGAAACCACTACATATGAAATCTTATTGAATATCACACTGTTGCAGGTAGTTATCTTAAACAGGTTGTCCAGAGCAATCATTTTATTATTCCAGTCCAAAAGGTCACTGGAACCTGGTGATCACCACTTCCTGGTCCCATCCCAACACACAGGAAATGCCCGCTCAGCGCATCGCAGCTTAAAGAGGGTTTTCTCACTACAAAGATTATATCTGTAATGATGGGGGCAGTAAAAATAAGCACGTTTGCAATTGGTTTGCATTACCTAAATTATTTAGTATAGCAGGTATGAGCTAATCTTTGTGTGTCTAGAGCCAAATCAGCAGCCTGAGGTCGTGCCACGCCCCCTTTGCTGTGATTGGCTGACTGCCATTTCATCCAGTCTGTTGAGACACGGCCACTGAATGGGACATGCCCCCTGTGCTGTGATTGGCTGCCTGCACTCTGTGCTGACTCCCCTCTGAGCTGTGGAAAATTAAAGTGAAACTAGCTGCCTCAGCTTTCTGTGTTGACTGTATGTGTGCTCTTCTCTATGCTCCTCTCACAGTGATAGCTCTATGTGAATGATCTGGGCAATTACTGAGTCTCTAGCTGCTAGATTCACTCTGCCCTCATATAACACAGCCTTCAACACAGTCCGCCCATATAACAGCCTTATACACTCTGCTCCCTCCCATATAACACAGCCTTACACACATTTCTCACATTTGTTTCATCATTTCAGGCTGTGTGTATAATTGCTTACACCAATGCAGGTGTTCTGATTACAACGAGCTTGTGGAGGGAGGTGACAGCTCTGCAGGCATGAGAACTGACCATTGCAGGAGGTCTGCAGAGCTGTGACATCCTCTCTACTCCACTGCTAACACAGAATGATGTCACCAGTCTTCAGTGAGGGAAGACACGCCTCATGGCAGTAGAGACCTACCCCTGGATTTGAAGCTGTAAGAGACAGAAACAGCTCAAGTCTGAGATAGCGTGTGATGAGAAAACCCCATTAAGGAAGGTCATCATTGGGGCAAGTGATTAGCCGAGTGCCAGGGGGTACACAATTGCTGTCTGACTGGCGGCAGTAGATTGGGAAGACTCTGGTCAGTACTGTCAAGATTTTGTAGATTGGTGTATAAAGCGAGAAACAGAACTAAACACCCTGCAACCATTGGTGGAAGAACACAAGCTGGTGGTGGCAGCATTATGGTTTGGGGAATTTTCTTGTGGCGCACTCTGGTCCCATTTATCCTTACGGAACACACTTTCCATGGATTTGGGTATGAATTCATTCTTGCAGAGGACATACATCCATTCATGATTGTCATCTTCCTGGAGCTGGTTGAAAGAGTATGACTTCCAAGTTCTATCCTGGTCCCCTAATTTTTTAAACTTAAACCCAACTAAGCACCTGTGCGACCATCTTGATAATCATGCTTGTCCTATGGATCTTTCCAAACACACCCTCAAGCAGCTGTGGGATGCACTGCAGTCAGCATGGCTCCGGATACCTGTGACATCCTACCAGGACCTTACTGAGGCACTCCCAGCCAGTCTAGTTGCTGTCCGTGGCGCACACGGCAGTTACTCTGGAAATTAGCAAGTGGTCATAATAATGTGACTCAACTATGTATATACCCAACATTTAAATCCCTATATCCAAGACATGTTAAGCCATTCCCCTGATTCCACAAATCTTTCCAGGAATATATATTTTCAGGCACTTAGAATAGGAGCAGGCTTACCAAATAATTCCAAACTAGTTCGGTGATACATAAATTGAAATTCAACAGCATATTATAGATCTGGATAATGACTATTTAGTGCTAAACGTGCGATTTAAATATTGTTGCATTTTTGACTCCATGTATGATTGGTGAGATCTCATTACAGGACTATCAAGCAGGGCTGTGGAATCGGCAAGCCAAACCTCCGACTCCTTAATTTCCCAAACCTCCGACTCCCGACTCCCTCATACACGGCGCATGTTTAAGTGATAACTTTACTGTAGTAAAATGGTAACATCAGGCTGTTTATCACCTTATGATACAATAATCAAGCTATTTAGGTAGAACAGACACTTACAAGCAAAATGGTAACAATGTTTTGATCTTTTGAACACTTGTGGGTAGAGTTGAAGAAAAAGCTGTATTTGTATCCAAGTCCAGTCTGCACCAATATTGGGAATGTGTTGAAGAAACCCGGGATCAGATTTTGGTCAAGATGTGCTTGAATCTGATCCAGAGCCCAGAAGCATTCAGGCAGTATTGAAAACCAAAAGGTGGATTTTCCAAATACTAACAAAATAATAGAAATTAACATTTTGATTTTTAGGAGCAAAACAGTAACAATGCAGTTACAGGAAAGAATCTGCAGAACTAAGCAGATGCTAAATACTTGCAAGTCAAATTTATGTATAAGATAGGTAAGATGACTGTATATAAAATTACAGTAGCCTCATGTACAAAGCTGTAGTGGATGGAGAGATATGGAGCCTGAAAGTCACCAGTTCAAAACATTGTTACCATTTTGCTTGTCAGTGTAAAATATATTTATTGGACATGACTTTAGAACACACAAAAATTGTAAATATGCAAAACACTGCAGGAATATTTGTGGAGTCTCTGAATTTGTTCTGAGAAATAGTATTGCCTCCATCAGATCCTGCATACATGACCTCACATCTGTTCTCATTATTTCCATCCTCAAGAATGGCCTCTCTACATTAACTTTGGTTGGGTGCAAAGCGGTGACCATAGGGGCAACATCTCTAACAATGTCAGTGTAGAAAGGAATTGCCTCAGCCACAGTCAGGTCTGATGAATGGTTAAACTCTTCTTCTTTAAAAGCAGGTGAAAAATGTTGCTGAAATTTGTTTGTCTTGGGATCGGAATCTTTTCCCTGGGGCAGCGCTTTGCCTGCTCCATGTCATCAATTACACTCCTCATGTGATGAGGCTGAAGATATGAGAGCAGTAGCACTGGCCGGACCCAATGCCTCTTGTTCTTTGCATCGAACTAACTGGACCAACTTATTATACATTTTGGAAGTCTACTCCACAGCCCTGCTATCAAGGTTTCATTACATATATGTATCATGCAACAAAAACCTGTATGTAACCAAAACCATAGAGCGATATTCCAATTAGACAAATAAATGTTAGATGACGACACATTACAGTAAATGTATTGGAGCGGTATCTGAGCTATTAAACAATGTATTAAACAATGAAGGTTCCTACTGCATAACAGGAAACAAAAATCTTAGGTTATGTTCACACGGCGTAATTGCGGTGCGTACAGTACACCGGGTGTTTTGGTAGTCGCGCTTATTAGCACATACACCCGAAGCACAGAGGGCCGGCAGCCCTCCGGCCCCATTGACATGCATTACTCGCGGGAATAATTGACATGTCACTTATCTCCACGTGCATACAATATGATCGTATTGTACGCGCGGGTGGGACTAGGCATAAGCCATAGTTCACTATGAGAGCTATGGATTACCGTGATTGTCGCGTGCATCTCGTCGCATATCAAGCGCAATACGCACCGAAATGCGCACCCAAATAAGCCGTGTGAACATACCCTTAACCCCTTAACGATCCTGGACGTATGAGTACGTCCCAGGGCCGCTAAGGGGCTTTGCAGGGGGATAGCTGCAGCGATCCGACGACCGGACACGGCAGTGGGGAGCCCTGTGAAGGCTCCCGTCACTGCCATGTCCTGGTTTGCCCCACTTCTGGCCATAGACCGGAAGTGTGGAAACCGCAATGCAATGCATTAGGCTGTATTAACAATCGTGCCCCTAGTGGTCAAGCACCATAGGGGGACTCGTTGTTGCAGTGAAAAGAAAAAAAAAGTTTTAAAGTACAAAAAAAAAGTATTAAAAGTTCAAATCACCCCTCTTTCCCCATTTTACAAATAAAATCATTAAAATAAAAAAGTTACACATATTTGGTATCGCCGCGTCCGAAAAAGTCAGATCTATAAAAATATAACATCATTTATCCCGTACGCTAAACACCGGAGAAGAAAAAAAATTCCAAACGGCAAAATTGCATTTTTTGGTCATTTTACATCACTCAAAAAATCGAATAACAATCGGAAAAAAACCGACCTGTGTGGACACTTCTACAGGTTGTTTTTTTTCTCTTAAAGTCTATGGACATGCAAAACAATTGGATATTCAGCAGTTTTAGAATCCTAAAACCGCAAAAAAATACGATCGCTGTTGCATGCTGTGTAGACATAGCCTAAGGTGCTAGAGTCTAAAAAGGCAGCAGATACAGACCATGCATGTACGCCCCAACACGTACATTTCACCTAATGCTCCTTCTGGGGGATCATCATGTGGGTTAATGTTTTGCTTACTTGCTCACATTGGTAGGCATGTCTCTGATATGGCTCATGTATCTTTTTATCCTGTAGGGCTATTGAAGGGCAATTACACTTTGTTATGTTTTTAATTATGTTCTAGAAAAATGTAAGACTTCGTAACGTGTTGTTGGTGTACGGTGTTCAAAAGGTTACTATCCCTTTGGGTAAGGCCACACAGCGGTTGTAAAATGCTGGTCGGATTCTATTTATCGTCTTTTGAATGGTTTTGGGGGACGGTCCTGTCCGTGGTTTGCGGATTCGCCCGTCCTCCCTAACCATTGACAAGCACAGCTTCCGACCGAAAACCAGGTGGAAGATTGTGCATGCGCTGGGTTTTTTGGAACGCTGGTGGTGTGAAAATCCACCCAGTAGAAAGCAGTGCAGTGTAGACTACTGTGCGGATTTTCTTTAAGAGTCTATGAGGATGGTTGACAGTTGGTTTTCAAAATGGATGCCAAATCCTAAAACCATTTGAAAATCCGCCAAAAAACACATACCATGTGGATGCACCCTTTATTAGCTTGTGGCCCCTGCCTGGCACTAATTATTTCTTTACCATGATATGTTAAAAAAAGAAAGAACAAAGCATTCCTACTATTAAGAGATATCTGGTTTTCCTAGCATAGTTAACCCCTTAAGCCCCAGGCCTGAAAAGTAGTTAATGACCAGAACATTTTTTTAGTTTTTACCTCCTTAATAATAATCTTTATTTATATAGCGCCAACATATTCCGCAGCACTTTACAATTGGACGGTGTGGGTACAGACAAAATAAATACATTGAACAATGAAAAGCTACTACAGATGAGACACAAGGTGAGAGGGCCCTGCTCGCAAGAGCTTACAATCTATTAGGGTGTACAGGAGAGACGAAGGGTAAGAAGTGCTAGATTTACAATGGTCCAGCCATGTGACAAATATGGGGTTGTTATTCGTAGAATTCGGATGAACCTGCCACCCAAACAGTACATCTATATACAGTTAAGTGCGCTAGGGAGTGTGGGGGGAGGAGGGGTGTTAGCATTAGGGATTCTGGTAGGCCAGAGTGAGAAGATGTATTCTCGGGGCCCTTTTAAAGCAATGAGAGTTCTGAGTGTGCCTGATTGCCTGCGGTAGCATGTTCCAGAGAACTGGTGCCGCATGTGTGACGTCTTAGAGACGGGCATGGGAGGTTCGGATGATTGATGAGTGTAACCTGATATCATCAGCAGAGCGGAGAGAGCGGGTAGGGTTTGCGTTTCAACAGTTGTAACTTTTTTATTTCTTCAATGACGCAGTTGGCCTTGTATTATTCGAGACAAGTTGTACTTTATGGGGGAATAGTTTAAGTTTACTTATAAATAATTGCAGCATTTTTTTTTTTCGTTTTTTTTTTTTACACCATTCACATTTCACACTTAACTTGTTAGATTAATTCCATAGGTTATTACAGTCATGTGGATACCCAATATGTGTAGGTTTTTTTGTGTGTGTAATTTATACACAATTATTTTTTACTATTTATTTTTATTTTATTTATTTTTTTATTCTTTTTTCTTAGGGCTTGTTCACACGGCGTTTTGGATCCTTTTTACGGATCCGTTTTTGACAGTTGAAAAACGCATCCAGAAAGCGGATCCGTAAAATGCAGCAGTTGTCACTTTATTTGGATCCGTTTTGAATGCTTTTTCACCTGCGTTTTACGCATCCGCTTTCCGGATGCGTTTTCAGATCTCTCTCTCTCTTTCTGTCTGTCTCTGTCTCTCTCCTCCCGCACCTCCACTGTCACGGCTCCGCTTCAAATGTCCCGCCCCTCCACTGTCACGGCTCCCATTCAAATGTCCCGCCCCTCCACTGTCACGGCTCCCATTCAAATGTCCCGCCCCTCCACAGTCACGGCTCCCAATCAAATGTCCCGCACCTCCACTGTCACGGCGCCCACAGCCGCCGCTCACCTCCGATCCCCCTGCGCAGCCGCCGCTCCACCTGCGCTGCCGCCGCTCCACCTGCCGCCGGCGCTCCACCTGCCGCCGCACACCTCTCCAGCGATCCCCGTCCAGCCTCCCAGTGCGCTTTTCGCATCCGCTTTCAGGATGCAAAGCACAGCTGATACGTACCCGGAGTGTGGAGCGCTTTTGGACAGGTGCCAAAAGCGGACTCCATTATCTCCTATGGGCTTTCACTTGCGTAGAACGCAAGAAGAATTGACATGTCAATTCTTAAAGCGGATGCGAAAAGTGCAGCGCAAGAGAGCTCTCAAAAGCGCATCGCTGATCTCCCGTGAGAACAGCGATGCGCTTTTGCCATTGCCATGTTAATCACACTGACAATTGTTAGATCCGTTTTGCCGATCCGTAAAACAGATCACAAAAACGCCGTGTGAACAAGCCCTTACACTTTTTCTGTTCTTTTTTACTCCCATGAAGGGAGAACCGTGTTAAATTTTTTAAAATTTTCATATTCAAATTCATATATGCTAATACATTCTAATCTGTGTCAGTCTGACACAGGCAGTGATTAGGACAGCACACACTGTGTCCTGGTCACTGGCTTCATACACAGACAGCTCTGGGGCTACTCTAGGTCCCCAGGGCTGACTGTGCAGCCGTTCCCCGTGATCTGTCGGGTCACCGGGTGTTCCGATCACCCGACAGAGCAGGGAAACCCTTTGATTGCGCTGCGGTGACGATCCGCCGCAATCAAAGGGTTAAAGCACCGGGAAGCGGAGGTTTCCTCTGCTCCCCGGTGCTCGCAGGAGATGCTCTGGGATCAGGGCTGTGTAGTACAGCCCCGATCCCAGCGCAGCTGCGGCGCCGGGCGCTGCAAACCCCGAAGTCTGCAGTGACGCCAAAAGATGTTGCTGCAGACGAACGACCCGCACCAGCCAACGTCAAAAGACGGTGCGCGGTCGTTAAGGGGTTAATTTAGTTTTAGTTGCATAGTTTGTTTAAACCTGTACAGAAATTGATCTTTTATTTTTTCACTACACAGATCTCAAGAACTATGAGCTCTGTATACACCACTGCATGACTAAACTGGTTACAGATAAGATGCTGCTGAAATATAAAAGATTTAACTTGATTAAATATTTAGAACATGGATGAAAAAATCATGACAGAGCAACAACAGAAAAAAAATCAAAACAGACAAAACACAATATATATGAATAGACTGCGGGAATATTCAATGCTCACCTAAATAGACCACAAGGTGGTTCTACTGTCTAATTCTCCCAGGGAAGAAGCAGGTCTGCCTAGCAACACTCTTCACCAATAAAGACATAAAGTCGGCTTCTATAGGCAGTTCTGCTCACAAAGAACATTTTCCGTTGCTTGACAGCCAATTAATGGTCCACAATAATGGAGAGTAAAAGGAGTTGTACAGTGCATCCTCACATTAGCATATTTCTAATGCATGGCCTGAATGTTAAGCAGCGACGCTGCACTGACTGAGCAGAACATATGGCCCGCTGCGGCTCCGCGTGTTACCACGTATGCATGGCTACAATAATATTTACTCTCCAGTGACAATTAGGATCTACAAGGGGGGAAAGCAATCAATCTAGTAGTGAAGGTTCATGCAAGGCTCAGCATGCCGGGAGTTTAGTTCATAAAAAATTAGATCAGTAAGGAAATAATATAAATAAAAATGGAGACATGAACAAAAATTCTGGCGGCCGCAAGGTCAACGCCTGACTACAAGGCTGTGTCCACCAGGGCTGTGGAGTCGGCAAGCCAAAGCACTGACTCCGACTCCTCAATTTCCCAAACCTCCGACTCCCGACTCCGACTCCCTCATACACGGTACATGTTTAAGTGATAACTTTACTGTAGTAAATTGGTAACATCAGGCTGTTTATCACCTTATGATACAATAAATCAAGCTATTTAGATAGAACAGACACTGACAAGCAAAAGGGTAACAATGTTTTGATCTTTTGAACAGAACACTGGGTGGAGTTTTAGAAAAAGCTGTATTTGTATCCAAGTCCAATCTGCACCAACATTGGGAATGTGTAGAAGAGACCTGGGATCAGATTTTGGTCAAGATATGCTTGAATCTGATCCAGAGCCCAGAAGGATTCAGGCAGTAGAGCAAACCCACAGCTGGATTTCCGAAATACTAACAAAATAATACAAAATTTGTTTGATTTTTAGGAGCAAACCAGTAACAATGCAGTTACAGGAAAGAATCTGCAGAACTAAGCAGATGCTAAATACTTGCAACTCAAATTTATGTATAATATATGTAAGATGACTGTATATAAAATTACAGTAGCCTCATGTACAAAGCTGTAGTGGATGGAGAGATATGGAGCCTGAAAGTCAAGTTCAAAACATTGTTACCAGTTTGCTTGTCAGTGTAAAATATATTTATTGGATATGACTTTAGAACACAAAAAAATTGTAAATATGAAAAACACTGCAGGAACATTGGTGAAGTCTCTGAATTTGTTCTGAGAAATAGTATTGCCTTCATCAGATCCTGCATACATGACCTCACATCTGATCTCATTATTTCCAAGCTAGAGAACAGCCTCTCTACACTAACTTTGGTTGGGAGCAAAGCGGTGACCTAACAATGTCAGGGTATAAAGGAATTGCCTCAGCCACAGTCCGTTTTGATGAATGGTTGAACTCTTGTACTTCTTTGAGAACAGGTGAAAAATTTTGCTGACATCTGTTTGCCATGGAGCGGAATCTTTTCCCCTGGGCGCAGCGCTTTGTCTGCTCCATGTCATCAATTACACTCCTCATGTGACAAGGCTGAAAATATGGGAGCAGTAGCAAGGGAAAGACCCATTTCCTCTTGCTCTTTGCATCGAACTAACTGGACCAACTTATTATATATTTTAGGAGTCGGAGTCAGTCCATTTTATGACAACCGACTCCTGCAAAAGGCACCGACTCCATGACTCCGACTCCACAGCCCTGGTGTCCACACGACAAGTATTTCAAGTTAAATCCATTTGGATTCCGACTTAAGATACTCATCTAACACCGAACGTAACCCATTCCCATTGACCTCAAAATAAAATATGCATTGTAGTCCATTCAATAGCGTGTTTTCAGTGCACAGTTTTTTGCCGTAAAAAAATAGGTTCATTTTTTGGTTGGAAACTTTACAACTGATGTCAATGGGAATGACTAAAAACCCTGCGTAAAACATGTCCAAAACATTTGTATGTGGTTTTTAATGCGCATCCACACCCAAAACCACAAAGAAATGAATGGGGCTCGATTCTGACAGTATGTCATGAGCATAAAATGCGACCCTAAATCCACATGCAATAACATGTAAATACTTGTTCAAAACCGTGTCGACCAATGTAGTTTTCAATGGCAGAATACGATGAGTAAATTTTACGCATGTGGACATACCCCAATAGGCAAGGGGAAAATGCTAATTAAATTCACAGCATTTTCCATGCACCAGTGGACTACACTCTAGGGACCGACGGACGAAGAGGACAACAGCAGACATCAATGCTTGTGGTCAGGCAAACTGTATAGCACATAGGGGCATATAGGTATGTGTTTAAAGGGTTTTATATTTTTTCAGTTTGAGTCACATACTTTTGCAACAGATGGCATCTTTATTATTTACTATGTGATTGCATATGAGGATACTGTCTCCCTGCTAAATACCATGGAAGAATTGAGACCTGTGTACTCTAATGCAGTAACCCTTTAAATCCATACCTATATGCCTGTATGTGTATATATACATACACAGTATCTCACAAAAGTGAGTACACCCCTCACATTTTTTAAGTATTGTATTATATCTTTTCATGGGACAACACTGAACATATGATACTTTGACACAATGTAAAGTATTCAGTCTACAGCTTGTATAACAGTGGAAATTTGTTGTACCCCTAAAATAACTCAACACATAGCCATCAATGTCTAAACTGCTGGCAACAAAAGTGAGAACACCCATAATTGAGACTGGACAAATTGTGCCCAGAGTGTCACAATAATGTGTGGCCACCATTATTTTCCATCACGGTCTTAACTCCCTTGGGCATGGAGTTCACTAGAGCTTCACAGGTTGACACTCAGCCCGAAATCATGACACTCCCTCCACCATGCTTGTCTGTAGGCAAAACACAATTGTCTTTGTACTTCTCACCTGGTTGCCGCCACACACGACTGCATCTGAACCAAATAAATTTATCTTAGACTCAACAGACCACGTGACATGGTTCCAGTAATCAATGTCCTTAGTCAGCTTGTCTTTAGAAAACTCTTTGCAGGCTTTCTTGTGCATCATCTTTATTAGAGGCTTTCTTCTAGGTCGACAGTCGTGCAGACCAATTTGATGCAATGTGCCGCGCATTGTCTGAGCACTGACAGGCTGACCCATCACCCCTGTAACCTCTGCAGCAATGCTGGCAGCAGTGATATGTCTATTTTGAAAAGACCATTTAGATAGGACGCTGAGCACTTATACGCAATTTCTTTGTAAAGCCTGGTCTGAGTGGAGCCTGTCTTGTTAAACCGCTGTATGGTCTTAGCCACCGTGCTACAGCTCTGTTTCAGGGTGTTGACAATCTTCTTATAGCCTACGCCATCTAGCCTAGTACCAATTCTTTTTCTTTCAGATCCTCAGTCAGTGCTTTGCCATGAGGTGCCAAGTTGAACTTCCAGTGACCAGTATGAGAGCGATAATTATAGAGATAGGCTGCACTCTATTTAGGACAGATTCAGATCATCCGTGAGTTGATTATGAAGATTCATAATCAACTCACAAATGATCTGAATTTGTTATGAGAGCGATAACACCAAATTTAACACAGCTCCTCCCCATTAACACCTGAGACTTTATAACACTAAGAGTCACATAACACTAAGAGTCACATGAAACCATGAAGGGAAAACAGCAAATTGGACACAATTTGTCCATTTTCACTTAGGGGTATACTCCCTTTTGTTGCCAGCGGTTTAGACATTGATGACAGTGTGGAGTTATTTTGAGGGCTATCTGACTGGGGTTATCATTGCCCAGAGGGCACACTAGCCTCTCCCGATTTATCTTAGATTACTTGTTTAATTACTCCTATTTCAGCCTACTGAGGAGTCCTGTTGAACGAAACCTGTGCTTTTATATTATATTAAAGGAGTTTCTCTATTGTTTACTCATCTGATTGTATGTCATAAAGGGATTCGGTGTAGGGTATGCTAGGTTTAATACCTGCGGGATCGCTCTTTTTAAGGCGTTCTTCCCGCTAAGGATTAATCTAGGGTTATTTGGTAGGTATAGTATAATTACCATTCTTATCCCTAGCCTGGGCATTTCAGTACGCTGTGGATTTTGAAGTTACTTTCTTTGACCCCTGGGGACCCAGCACAGGTGGTCCTCAGTGCTGTTCAGTGACTAAAGTTGATTCACTCAAAAAATGATGGCCACCAACAATGCTGTAGATGTCAAGGACAGGGCTATGCATCAGCCAGGTCAGGTACCCTTGCCGGTAGTCTAGCACACAGACCACGCTGATGAAAACTGTTACAAATGGTCTGATGTTTCCCTTGGGTGCCTCTCATTTCCCTTAAACATGCCTGGAGTTGTGTGGCAATAATCAGATGGTTCTGCAGGGCACTCTTTACAATGAATTGGTCATCAGTGTGTGATGAAGCCTAAGGACGAGCAGTTCTTTGCTTTTCTGTGACTCTTCCAGTCTCTCTGTATCTCTGTTACAACCTGCTGATAACACTCTGCGACACTAAGCTCAGTGGCCACTTCTGTCTGAGAGCATCCTGCTTGACACCTCACAATAGCGAGGTACTGTTGATTAATTGTAAGGTGTTGTTTTAGTCTCAGTATGAGGAGAATGACTGTTTAAAAATATCTGTGGTGAAATTTGTTAGAGATCAGCAAGTTGTGCAAAAAGCACTGAAACACTGAACAATTGGACCTGCGCATTCTAAAAGTTAAGAGATGGTCTCATTTACTTCTTTAAAAAAAATATGTTCATCCTCTTCACAGACACACACATTATATATATATATATATATATATATATATATATATATATACATACATATATATATATATATAATATATATATATATATATATATATATATATATATATATATATATAATATAATATAATATATATCATACATACACTCTCTCATTATTTTAAAACTGCCATCAGTCAGTCAGTTGCACCATGGTGATTCACTCACTGCTGAGTCTCATCTCTAGCAATAGTTTACTTAAAAGGGTTGTCTCACTACGAAGATCATAGTTGAAAATGTAGGGACCAAAAATCTAAGGATGTATGCCCTTGGTTACCATTAGCAAAGTGCTATGGTTTTAGAGAATGGGCTGGATTACTTGTGCTTAGCAACGGAGTTTGTTTACTGGTCGGGGAAGCATTCTGACTCGCCCAGGTCGTAGACGAGAACGCGCATGCAAATGAAAGGCAGTGAAGAGGTTGTGGGAATGCACAGGGATGTGTGTATTGGCAGCGACACATGACACAAGAGGAGAGGCAGTAAATAGGACCTGCAGGGGGGTGTATTGGCAGGGGGACCCATGGAGGAGAGGCAGAGAAGCGGACGGGCAGGACTCTGTGTATTGGCAGCCACAGGGATGTGTGTATTATCAACCACAGGCATCGGTGGGGGGTGTAGGCAGCTACATGCACAGAGGAGAGAAAGAGAGAGAGATTACTGACTGCAAGCAGAGGTGCTGCGAGGGATGGTGCGATTAACTGACTGTGCAGTCAGTGATCTCTCCCTTCTCTGTGCATGTAGCTGCCGACACCCGCACCACTCCCCACCGATACCTGTGGTTGATAATACACACATCCCTGCCCGTCCTCTTCACTCCCCTCCTCCTGCCAATACAGCCCCCTGCAGGTCCTATTTACTGCCTCTCCTCTGCGTCCCTGCCAATACACCCCACCCCACCCCCTGCCAGTCCTCTTCACTGCCTCTCCTCCGTGGGTCCCCCTGCAGGTCCTATTTACTGCCTCTCCTCTGTGTCGCTGCCAATACTCACATCCCTGTGCATTCCCACAACCAATTCACTGCCTTTCATTTGCATGCGCGTTCTCGTCTGCGACCTGGTCGAGACAGAATGCTTCCCCGACCTGTAAACAAACTCCGTTGCTAAGCACAAGTAATCCAGCCCGTTCTCTAAAACCTTAACACTTTGCTAATGGTAACCAAGGGCGTACATCCTTAGATTTTTGGTCCCTACATTTTCAACTATGATCTTTGTAGCGAGACAACCCCTTTAACTGCATGAGAAGCCTTCAATCTTTAAAGCTCTGTAGCCTTGTCTACTACACTCTATAAATCTTCAGCGCTCATGTCTCTGTTACGGGAATAGCAGAGAATTTTAGGACATATTTTGTGTACCAGTATAATGCCTGTGGGTCCCAGTCTGACCATAGGGTTAATGACTCGAACTCACAGCATTGTAGAAATCTATAATTCTGCGGGTTTACACCAGAGATTGGGCTGTAATATCGGAATAAAAATCCATAATATATAAATTGGAACTGTTCCAATTTACAGATTTAGAACAGTTTCCCCCTAATATAAGGCAAGTACTGAAAGACAATTTTTTTTTGCCTCCATTTAAATTAAGGCTGTGAGATAATGGATCAGACTTCTTGAATGTGGAAGTGGTATAGATTCCTGCTGCACCATCACCAGTTCATATTAATGCACCCTTACATTATAACAATGCCAAGAATACCAAAAAAACAACAAACAGAGGCAAACTGGAACACTTGAGAAAGAACTGCAGCCCTTTCAAAGTTTTCCCTGCCCACAAGCAACAGCACTTTGGCCCATTCATTTTAATAGTGCCGTGCTGCAGGTAGCCGTGGCTTGGAATGCAGTTTTATAAGGAAAAACAAGGAAGAGGACCATGTACTAAGCTAGTGCTGCATTACTTCATTTTCTAGATCGATAGGGAAACGAGAGGTCAGATGCATATCCAAAAGTGATGTCACATGCTAACAAAATACTATCACGAAGATGAGAAAAACACTCAATTATACAGTATCTCACTGAAGTGAGTACACCCATTACATTGCTGTAAATATTGTATTATATCTTTTCATGGGACAAAAGACGTTTCTTCTCCTCCAAAAGTTATAACAAACGATCGGGGTAAAGTTAGTACTGAAAATAAAAAAGCGCAACTGGTTGCCTTCAAAACAACACTTGTCCGGGAGCAGGGAATTGTATGATACTCGCTTTCTTCGGCTGTACTTCGTTCACGGTACAGCTCGTATATGCGTATAAATCTGCTCCCGTCTGTATACTGGCAGCTCCAGCTCCTTCCCGCCCGTGTTCCACGTGGGACGCCCGGGAGTCGTGAAGAAACAAGCAAGTAAATCCCAAACTTATCTTGCAGCTGGGATTAACATATGGGAGGAACAGCTAGAGCGCTCCAAGTTGAATTAGGTTACGGTGAACCCAGTGTATCTGAAAACTTGTATAAATCTTTATTCCAATAACGCGTTTCGCGAGCTATCCTCTCGCTTCATCAGATCGCATCTGATGAAGCGAGAGGATAGCTTGCGAAACGCGTTATTGGAATAAAGATTTATACAAGTTTTCAGATACACTGGTTCACCGTAACCTAATTCAACTGGAGCGCTCTAGCTGTTCCTCCCATATGTTAATCCCAGCTGCAAGATAAGTTTGGGATTTACTTACTTATATCTTTTCATGGGACAACAGTGAAGATAAGACACTTTGATACAACGTTAAGTAGTCGGTGTATAGCTTGTATAATAGTGTAAATTTGGTGTGCCCTCAAAATAACTCGACACACACCCCTAAGTGAAAATGGAAAAACTGTGCCCAATTTCCATTTTCCCTCTGTAGTGTCAATGTGACTTGTTAGGCCCCGTTCACACGTCGGTTTTGGCCGCGGGCGGTGGGCGTGGTCTCAGCGCTGGAGGGGCGTGGTTTGGGGCGCGGCTTGCGCCGAGGGTTCGCCCCCATGCAAATTAATAGCAGGGGGCAAACCGCAGAGCGAGCCGCGTCCCAGCCACGCACACCCTGCGCGCGACACTCGCGGCAACGCCCGCGGCCGCCGTGCAGAGCACTCCCTGTCAAGAATTGACAGGATAGTTCTTTACACGCGCGGGTTTGGCCGCGGCCCCGGAGCCGCGACCAAACCAGCGGCGTGTGAATATTAACGCGGTTTCCAATAGGAAACCATGTTAATAAACTAAGCGCGATTTGGCCATGGTTTTGGCCGCGGAAACCGCGTCGGAACCCGCGGCCAAATCCGCCGTGTGAACAGGGTCTTAGTGTTACAAGGTCTTAGCCATGAATGGACACCAGGTGTGTTAAGTTTGGTGTGCTCTCTCACGCTCAATCACATTGGTCACTGAAAGTTCAACAAGTCACCTCATGGCAAAAAACTGTCTGAAGATCTGAAAAAAGGAATAGTTGATCTATATACAGCTGGCCTAGGCTATAATAAGATTATCAACACCCTGAAACTGAGCTGCAGCACAGTGGCCAAGACCATACAGCGGTTTAACAAGACAGGTTCCACTCAGAACAGGCCTCACCATGGTCGACCCAAGATGTTGAGTGCACATGCTCAGCATCATATCCAGAGATTGCTTTCTCAAAATAGACATATGAGTGCTGCCAGCATGCTGCAGGGGTTAAAGGAGTAGGAGGGGAGGAGGGGGGGCGGGACAGTCTGTCAGTGCTCAGACCACACGCCACACACTGCATCACATTGGTCTGCATGACTGTCAATGCAGAAGGAAGATGATACACAAGAAAGCCTGCAAGAGACTAGCAGATTAAGGACATAGGTTAATAGAACCATGTCTTGTGGTCTGATGACACCAAGATTAACTTCTTTGGTTCAGATGGAGTCACGTGTGTCTGCTGGCAACCAGCTGAGGAGTACAAAGACAAGTGTGTCTTGCCTACCGTCAAGAATGGTGTGGGAGTGTCATGGGTTGGGTCTGCATGAGTGCTGCCGGCTGAGGGGAGTTAGGTTATGTTCACGCGGCGTCCTGCCTCCGTACGAACATACGCTTTTCTGATGCGTCTCTGGGTCCATCAGAACAGACCCAGAGATACATCTAACAATTAGCAGTGAGTTTATCACTGCCGGCAATGACAAACACGCAGCGGCGTTCACATGAGTAATCGCCGCTGTGTGTTTGCATCGCACCTGTCGTGTCCGTCTTGCGGATGCGATCCACGAAATGACATGTAATTCTTGGATTGTATCCGCAAGATGAACCTGACAGGCGCGATGCAAACACGCAACGGCGATCTCTCATGTAAACGCTACTGCGTGTTCCTCACTGCGGGCAGTGATAAACTCATTGCTAATTGTTAGATGCATCTATGGGTCCGTTCTGATGGACCCAGAGACGCATCAGAAAAGCGTATTTTAATACGGAGGCAAGACGCTGTGTGAACATACCCTTACAGTTCATTAAGAAAGCCACAAATGCTAACATGTACTGTGCCATGCTGAGGCAGAGCATTATCCTCTCCCTTTGGAATATGGGCAGCAGGTCATTATTCCAACATGATCATGACCCCAAACATCTCCAAGACGACCACTGCCTTGCTAAAGAAAATGAGGGTAAAGGTGCTGGACTGGCCAAGCATGTCTTCGGGACCTAAAACCCCATGAGCATCTGTGGGGCATCCTCAAATGGAAGGTGGAGGAGCGCAAGGTCTGTGATATTTTCATGGATGAGTGAAAGAGGATTCCAGTGGCTGCAACCGGTGAGGCTCTAGTGAACTCCATGCCCAAGAGTTAAGGCAGTTCTAAAAAATATTGACACTTTGGGCACAATTTGTCTATTTTCACTTTGTCGTGTACTCACTTCTGTTGCCAGCGGTTAGACATTGATGGCTGTCTTGTGTTATTTTGAGCTACTGTGGTTTGTAATAATATGCAGTAATAGTTTAACTTATTGTTTATACCAACTATGGAAATTTACCGCTGTAGGTTATAGAATTAACATTGCTATTTGTGCAGTTTTACGCAGAAAACAATCATAGTATACAGCACTCAGACTCCATGCACACGATTTATAATCCTCCCCCCATTGCACTGAATACCACTTTAAATGTGTAAAGAGACAAACAAGTTCCTTTGTAGAACATCAAGGCCATATTGCTACAGAACAGTCTGAACACTGTTCATGAACCAGAAAGCATAAAATACAAAACCATAATATACTGCAAGAAACATTTTCCCTACTAGCTGGATAAACACACAGTGTTACAGCTAGAGTAACTGTGATGTGAAGAGCACTTCCGAAGAGCATGCATAAATAAAAATGGATCCATAACAAAGAAGCTGGAGAACGAACTCCACAACCTAAAAAGGCAAAACTGAACTCCTTAAAGGGGTTTTGCCACGATGTAATGTTGACGTGGGATCCTCCAAAATGGGTATTTAATCACTTTTCTAAATAATGTGATTACAAAAATTGCAGCCCGAAAGAGCTACAGGCTGCCTTACCTGCCCTTAGTTACTTAAAAGCTTCTATTAGATATGGGCCTGACAAAGCTGCTGGCCGGCTTGCGCAGAGAACACTTCTTATCTGATGAAAGGGAGCCAAAGTTTGGAGGGAAAAAGGCTTTTTTCCCCAAGGGCCCGGTAAAAGAAAAAAATAGGGTTGAATTTTTCCTTTGTATACAGAATCCACTAGTTGTGTGATTATCTGAGTAGATCCCTGCTTTATCTGATGGCAGAGAAACATGAAGAGCTTTCAAACTGCTGTGGGAGAAAGCGGTTGTCTTTTTGTATACAGAATCCACTAGTTTTAGTTTGATTATTTGAGTGAACATTTCACACGATCCCTTATGCATGGCTCTGTGCTCTGGCGGGGTCTCCCCTCTCTCTTAGCTCAGCGTGACTTGTTTTACATTTGCTTCTTAGCCCCGATAAGGGCCACGGTTCCCTGGCAAAACCCCAATGCACATTACTACCACTTCTAAAACAGTGATTTCGCTTTCGGCTCAAGGAACCAAGACATGACAATTCCCAACCCCTTTAAAAAATGTTTTCTATCCGAGCGGTGGGTTCCCCCCCCCCTTTTAACCATTTGTGCCCTGAGGATTGTTTAAAAATGGCGGGTTAGCGGGTCGGCCCCAAACCCCTACTCCACTTTACGACGATCGCGCTAGAGATATGCAATCCAATTTTTACTAGGCTCACTCCAGATCGGTCCAACCCCTCAAAATTCATATTTACGCAGTTTGCTTTCAGGCAAAAGGAGGGAACAAAAAAATGCAGGGCCACTATTTTATATGGAATAGGCAAACCTGCCACGCCCTGAAAGCCCTCCTACCTCAGGTAGCCCACTCTCTTTCCATGAAGTCTGGCGGGACTGGTGCTGCTGCAACTTATGGATACATAGCCACCACCGCCATCATCATCACGTCCTTCCTCCAATGATTGGAGGGGACAACAGGGGAGTGATCTAATCTGGGGTCTATACATCTTATCTGCTGTCCATAAACAGGGGATTCTGACATGGGAATCTTAATATTAAGTTGATCTGGTTGCATAATCTCCATTCATTTTTGGGTCTGCTAAAAGGGCTCTTATGTACTATTTGTGATACCAATATCATCAGTTGTGGCCATGTCATAAGTTAAAGGAGCAAGTTATGTGAAAAATGGTGCACTATGCACAGCACTTTTTACCCCCTTCTTCAACAGAAACCATTAAAATGTTAAAGCTATCACACAACCGAGACCAATTGTGCCCTTATAATGGACTCTATTAGAGCCCCAACATGCTGTTTTGACACGAAGAGCACTACACGATCACGTTGAACAAGCAAACTAATCTGTAGGCAGAACGGTACAGAACAGAAGCTGAGCAAACGGATACATAGTTTATTGGCAAAAGCTTAAGTAGAACTTTAAATGTATTGATTGAAATTCCTGTGCATTTAGGGATTAGGAATTCTTTAGGCGGTCTTAAATGTGATTGTTGCATAATTGCACATACAAAAATGGCTGTCATATCCCAATCCTGTTAAAGGGGTTTTTGCCATGTTTAAAATTGTTGAGTGGGATCCCCCAAAAAAATGGGTTTTTAAATTCCCTTTTTTAAAAAATTTTATGGTTTTAAAAAAAAGTAAAAGTTTTTCTGAGAGCTAACAGCTTTGCCAGTCCCCCTTATTGCCTAAAAGTTTTTTAACCACCAGGAAAACTGACAGGAGCTGATCTGGCCGCGTTTGCGTGTTTGCACTTCTTATCTCTGACAGGGATTGGGTTGGTACGGGCCCCTTGCGGGACCCGGGGGGAAAAGTGCAGTGGAAAGAGTCTGTCTGCTGTTTTCCACGTTTTGTAACGTTATTATTTGATTAAACTTTAGAGACGCCCCCCCGCCTTTTTCCCTTTTTTCCCTTTTTGCTCATCCCCCTCCCTTCCCCCCCGCAGGCCCTTTCCCTGACTCAGCATCCTTTGTTTTTATTGTCTCCCCTGAGCAGATAAGATAAGGGGAAAATCACTTCGGGCAAAAACCCCTTTTTTAAAACTGCCAAGGACCCTTCCCAAGCCCGAAAAAGCGGAATTGCCCCTCAAGGGGAAACTAAAAAAATCTTTTTAAACCCTAAAAATGGGTTTTCAATCCGCTACCTTATTTTGGTTCTCCCTCTCGTTTCCCCCAACTTTCCCACACCTCCCGAGGAAAGGGCAGCCCCGAACATCACTTTTTTCCCCGCAGCAGGGTTTTGGGGGCAGGGCATGTGCAGGCCCGGACCCGCCCGAGGGCCTTTTTAGCATTTGGCCCTACATTTTAAAGGGTTTTAGTGGGGGCAGGGATATCTGCTCCCTGCCCCCATAACGAATACTCCCCTTTGGCCGTGGTGCCCGGAGCCGTGTTTCGGGCATGTTGCATATTCCCGTACTGTCCCCCGGCCCCCAAAAAACATAGGGGGGTTACCATCACTCTGCCCAAAGGGGAAACCCCAAAAATTTTTTTTTTCCCTTTAGAGGGGGCCCCCATACCTACAGGGGAAAGGAAAAGCTGCCTAGAGGGGACATATATACATATTTTCAGGGGAATATATACCTATCGACCTACAGGGGACACTTTTAAAATTTCCCCTTTAAACCCAAGGGGAGGGGTATACCTATCCTCAAACCCCAAACTATAAAAAAATTTTAATATATTATATTATAAATATAATTTTAAACACACAACATATACAACACAAAAAAAAACCTTTTCGGGTTTTCAAAGGGGATTAATTTTCCTAACCACATTCCTAAATTTTGGGGGAAATATGGAAGGGAAACCTTTCTTTTTTGGGGGGGAGTGGGTTTTTATTACCTTCAATGGGGTTTTTATATTTAGGGCCCCCTTTTTTACCCCTTAAAGGGGTAACCCCCAAAGGGGCTTGATACTTAAGGGGGCAAAATATGACTTTTGGTATCGGGGGTCCCATATACCTAGCTAAATTTCTTTGGGGGGGCAATATTATCCCTACTTACAAAAAAGGGGGGGCCTTATACCTTTCCCCACCTTTTTGAAGGCCTGTAACCTTCCTATTTTTAATGGGAGGGCCTAAACCCCACCTTAAATTGGGGGGAGACCTACATAAAAAGGGGCCCCCACCCCATTTTTCCCAAATAATTTTTTGGGGGCTGCCCACCCAATTTTTGAAGACACAAAAGAAAATTAAAAACTGGGTGCCCCAAATGGAAGCCCCGTGGCATGAAAAAAAGGGGGGGTTGTTCAGTAAAACCGGGGGGATGCAAACTTTGATTGTTTGCCCGCCCCGGGGTTTTCACTGAGTACCCCCTGCCTTTCAGGACATCTTTGGGCCCAGACAAAAAACATTTTCATGATGACAGGTTCTCTTTAAACTGCTGCAGAGGCTCGGATTAGACCTTTTGATGCGAAGTAACAAAGACCCTTTTGGCCCAAGCCACCGGGTGTTTAAGAATCCGTCCATTATTTTAGGCCCTCTTTTTTGGGTGGTTTTTGGGGGGCAGTTCTGTCCGCGGGTTTGCGGGGTTTTTTGGACCGTTTCCCCCTTTTAACATTGACTTGCCACACCTTTTCCCGGACTCGAACTTTGCTATCTTTATTTTGAGCAGGGAGTGACAGCTTTAAAATCCAAACAAAATTTTCTTAACAAATTAAAGGGGGTAAATTTATTGGGGGTTTTAGGGCCCCAAAAGCACATGGGGGCCCCATGTTTACTGAAGAATAACCCTTCTCCAAACTTTGTTCCAAACGGGGCATATAACCCCCACTATGCTAATTAATCACCGCTATAGAACCACCCACAGCCTGAGAAGACAGATAGAGTGTAAGGCTAGGTCCTTTCCAAAACAAATCCAACGGGATTTTTTTTCCATTCCTGGAACACCCGTTTTTTTTTTTCCGGCCCCCCCTTAGCCCCAAAAGCCCTGGTTTGGGTTTTTCCCAAATTTCCGTTTGGCCCCATTCAAATTTTAATGGGGATTGGGGAAACGATTGTCAATCCGGGTAATTCGCCCGAAAAATTTAAAAAAAAGGTTAAAAAAACCCTGCGTGGGAACTAAAAGCAAAAAATTATTTTTTGCTGTCTAAGGGAGCACGGGGGCCCGGGAGATTTTTTCCGCGAATTCCAAGTACTGAATCCACCGAAAATCCAATGGAAAAACCTTTTGCCCTTTTAAAAAAACCCCAAAAATTTTCCTTGCCTCAGTGAATCAGCGTGAAAAAAACCCCTTTTTAAAGGGGGGTTTTTCACTACAAAGGGTTGGGTTTTTTTTGTTACAGATCTTTCAAAAACAAGTCCGGGGTTTTCAATATATGTTTTATTAACCCTTTTCCTACCCATTTTCCCAGGCTGCTCGCACCTCATCCTATGTACAGACCTTTTGATCTCTCCGATAGGCCCGCCCCGCACCCAGCTTCTATACTACCAAAACCCGGGTTTTTACTGCACCTAAATAAAGTCAGTAAACACCCCCTGAAATTCAAAAATTTAAAAACCAAATAAAACAGGGCTGAGGTTTAAAAAGGGGGTTAATTTTAGTGAGGGCAAAACCCCCCCCCCCTAAAATCCCTTTAGGGTTTCTTTTCCATTAGGGAGTTGGATCGCTTGAAAAACCATTTTTGCATTAAAATAAAACAAAAAAGAAGGGATACCCAAAATGGCAGTTTCTTCTACTTTTTGCTTTTTTTAGGAAGAAAAATAACTTTTTTCTTGTTTGGGCCCTCCGCGCCGGCTGCAAAGGCCAAAAAAGCTTGGGGGGGGGGGCCCAGGGGCACCCTTCCCCACTGTTAGTGGGGGTGTTCCAAAATGCAATTCCCCCCTTTTGGTCTGGGGTTTGGGGGGGGTTTTCCCCCTAAATTGGGGGCCTTACCGACAAAGGAAAGTACCCATACATTTGACAATTCTGGAGCATTTCCTTTAAAAGGGGTTGTTTTTAATACGAGGATTGCTTTTTATGTTTAAAAATCTTGCAAAAACAAATCACTTTTCAATATGTTCCATTTAAAAAGTGTCCCCCAACCCTTTTCCCCAGATATTTCCCCCCCCCTTTTACCCTCAGGTCGCTATAGCTAAACCTGTTTTAAAAAACCCCTCCTGATAGGCTTTCCCGAAAAAGGTTTTCTTAAACTACAGACCTGGATTTTAATGCAACCCAGTAGATTACCAGTAAACCCATCCCCGAATTTTAAAAAAAACCAAAAAAAACAGGGCTAAGGGGAATGAATCAATGTAATGAGACAACCCCTTTAAATCTCTATGTTGTGGGATTCCCGTTACACCTCCTAGAAATTTAGTACCCAACTGTCATTTGGGGGTTTTCCAAATTTGGTAAGGAAAGTCCCTTGCACATTTTACATTGTCCCAATTTTAGGGGGAAAAGTCCCGTTTGTGCATTTCTCCCCCATAAACAAAAAAGTAACAACCCCCTCTGACTGTTTTCAGTAATTTTTCCCAAAGAGGAAAAACAGAGGAAGCAAAAAAACAAAGAGTTATTTGGGAGAAGGGTTTCTGAAAAATTTTTTTCACAGGGGGGCAAAAAAGGTTTACTAAAAATAAAAACAAAGGGGGAAAGGGCAAAAAAAAAAAAGGGGCCCTTTTAAAGGGGTTCGCCCTTTTAATAAACCCCAAAAACAAGAAAAAGAAATGGGTGGGAAAAACGAGCCGGGTTAGGGTTCTTTTAAGATTCACTATTTTTCTGTGTGGCCCCCGGGCCCTTCAAAGGGGGCCCATGAAGTTAAAACCCCAAATAAAAACAAACCTTTCTGGTTGCCTTTATTTTATCTTTTGAAAAAGAATCCCCTGGGTGTCAAGTTTAAGTGACAAAAACAAGAGAGGGGGGGCAAAGGCCCAATTTGGCAAAGGTTTGAGTTTAAATTTTTGTTTCCCCGATTCCCCATTGTATCCCCCGGGGGCTGGGAGAAAGGGGCAGCAGCTTTCTCTCACACAAGTAGCTTGGCTTTGGGCTGCAAAAAAATTAACCAATTACTTTCAGCCTAAGGGGGAAAGAAAGTGAGAAAATGTGGTTGTAAAAAACTTAAAAAAAAAAAATCAAAGGGCCGCCTTAGGGCATGGCTATTTGTTGTCGGTTTTTTTATTGGTTTTTTAACCCCCCTGCGCATAGAGGCTGTAGGGCAGTATTTCAGGTCGGGATATTTGGGGTCTTTGATGTTTATTTCATAAAAAAAAAAAACTGAAACAAAAGCAAAATTTCATTTTCATGAAGGCTCGGTCACACTGGGGCATTTTCTCAGAAAATAACAAACTGACAGAACGCTTCTCCCCTCAGAAAAAAAAGATTTTTTCCCTTCTTAAAACCGGGGAGAGATATATAGGGGGGAAGAAGCTGAGCTTGTGGAAAATAGGGTTTAAAAGATAGAAGGGGGGTCTGAGCCTCTGTGAAAAATATTTGGGTTTTTATAAGGGAAAAAAGTGACTTTGTATAATAGGGTTATATGATAAGGGGGGGGACTGACCTGGGTAATATTTATATGGGTAGAGGGAGAAGGGAGCCGGGTATTGGGGTTTAAGATAGAGGGGGAGAAGCTGGTCGTGTGGGTATAAAGGGGGTTTTTATAAAGACGGAAGAAGCTGAGCTCGTATATATTGGGGTTTTATGAAAGGAGAAAAAACTGAGCTCTGTATTTTAAAAGGGTTATATGAAGAGGAGGAGAACTTTAGGGTCTGTTTAAATTAAAGGGTTTTTAGGGTAGAGGAGGGGGAGCGAGCTCTGTGATAAAAAGTTTATTTTTGATGAGGATAGAAGGAAACTCTGTGGGTGTTAGGGTTTTTTTTGAAAAAGGGGAGAAGCGGAGTTTTTGTGAATATAGGGTTTTTTTAAAAGATTTTAGGATGGAACTGAAAAAACCCGGGATAAATTTTAACAGGACCCAGAAGGGGAAAAGGGTCCTTTGCTTTTAAAGGGAAAACTTTTCCCCGGTTTATCCTTAAATAGAAGAGAACCCACTTTGAAAGGGGGGTTAATAAGGGGGGAAAAATTTAAGCTTGTGGATTAAATTTTTTTTTATAAGGAAACCCTACGGGGTTAAGTTATTTTAAAAGAAAAAATTTAAAAATAGGGTTTTAAAAAGGGGGAAAAACAAAGTTTATAAATGGGGTTAAAAATGAAAATTAAAGGGGGCTGGGGGAAAACCCTTTTAAATATTTAAAAGGGGGGAAAGGGGGAGCCCAAAAAAGGGGGAAAATTTTAGAGGGGGCCAAACCGGTGTTTATTTGGGAAAAAGATAAAGGGGCTGAAACCCCTTTTGAAATTTTTTTTTTGGTTTTTTTTTTTGCTTTTTGTAGCCCAAGAAAATGCCCATAAGGGGAAAAATTAAGAAAGGGGGTTCCTTAAAAATGGGTTAAGAGGATGTTTAAAGTCCCCCGGTTGTTTTAGGGGGTTAAAGGCCCCGAGGGGGGAAGCTGAACTTATTAAGGGGTTTAGTGTGGGGGGGTCTTGGTAAAGTTGGGAAGAAGAGGGGGGGGAAAAACGGTTTTGATAAAGGGGGTTTTTTATGATAGGAGAATGAGTCGGTATTTTTTTTTTTTTTTATTTTTTTTTTTTACGCCAGGTCCGGTATATCTTTGCGGCATGATTCACCTTTTGGGGCATGTACCTGCCTATTGGGGACATATACCTTTTTCCAGAAAGAAACATCTGAAATCTCCAACCAGATCTAGACTACCCGATACGTACTTGCATCACTTGTTATGACTAGCAGTGACAAATATGGAATCGGACATTGACCATCTCATTAGCCAAAAGCAGGCCCATAGTTCCCATTGAAATATCGGTAAATTTGTTGATTTAACTTTACTTGTTCTTCATTTTAAATATTGTAATTGTTCCCGTTTTGTTTTTTTTACTTAAACATAAACTTTGTGCAGTTGATAGGAAATTTTGTTCATTTTTTTTTTTTTTTAAACTATATTCCAGCCCTCCAATGGTCTGAGGGACAGTGAACTGGCCCCCTGTTTAAAACGCTTGAGGACCCCTGCTCTACAGAGTTGTGCAACCTGCATTTTGAAATGATACGTACAATAACCGACAGCCTTCACTGTACATACACATTAATTTCGGAATCCACTGTTACGTGGAAAAACAGGGAACACTCCTTCCCGCTGGGGAATCCAGGAAAAACTTGAAAATCCCAGGGGAAATCATTACCCATAGCCGGAGGGGGCCCAGGGGATATCCCCGCCTTTTCCCATTATTCAGGCATTTGGGCAAGGCCCCAAAAACCCAATGCCCGGGATCCCCTTTTAAAAAAGCAAAAACACTACAGGATAAAATAGTATCAAACCTACTCAAACCCACCATCTACTCAGTATGCAATACCCCACTGAAAACTAGCCAACATTTGTACACCAGATAGTGCTACTTGCTCTCCATACTCCTTCCTTCCATATTGTACCTGTGCTCAGCAGCTTTGATGTGGCTCGGGCTGCTATGACTACAGTTAGTGGGTTAACAACGATCTACAGTAGGAGAGATACTTATATTGTATCCGTAAGTGACACATCTAAACGAGGTCATGGGAATGTATTAGAATATATTAATCATACTTATTATTCCAAGCAAGTGAGCTGTCATCCCCGGGGTAAAGGAAGGTCACATTCCTTATGCAGATCCCTCTCTGTCTCTCCGTCATGTTCCCATCTCTCCACACAGTTATGGCTACACAAAGAAATAGCAGGTGTATAGCATACCGGATATAGGCTATTCAAGTCACCGGACGCTCGGCATGACACAACAAAAGAAAAAAAATGCTCTAAGATATAGGTAGAAATGATATATCGAGGCCATATGTAGAAGCGTGGCCGCCCCTACACAAACATCAGTACACAACCCCATCCTGGTTATGAGGGAAGGAAGCCCAGTACTGGTTTACATCCAACCCAAGACTTTGTAAGGCCTCGTACACACGGCGGTTTTAGTCGCGGGTTTCATCGCGGCCAAAACCTCGTCGTACCTCGCGTCTCCCGACGCGGGTTTGCGGCGCGGGCGCTGGGCGTGGTCTCGACTCGCGCGGGGCGTGGTTTGCGGCGAGGGTTTGACCCCATGCAAATTAATAGCAGGGGAAAAAACCACGCCACGCAGCGACCCCCGCCGCGCACCAACCCGCGGCGACCCCTCCCCGCGCATAGAAACTCCCTGTCAAGAATTGACAGGAGAGTTCTCCACACGCGCGGGTTTGGGCACGGCCCCGAAGCCGCGGCTAAACCCGCGGCTTGTGAATATTAACGCAGTTTCCCATAGGAAACCATGTTAATAAACTAGGCGCGTCGGAACCCGGCCAAAGCCCCAAATCCGTCGGGGGAACTTTGCCCTAAGAGTAAAAATGTGCGGCAGATATTCCGACCTGAAATACTCATCTAAAATCAAAAGTGTGCCATTCCCATTGATAGAATAGAAAATACGTGTTGTAGTTTGTGCAACGTGTATTTACGGCTGTTGGCTTTTCACCATAAAACAATTGAGAACACGTTAATTCTCTCGTCGTATTCCACGTGGAAAACGTGAGAAAATTTATTATTGATGTCAAAAACCTTGAGTCAAACACACCCCAAATATTTGTACATGGTTTTTAACATGTATCTGCCTCCAGAACCACATAGAAATGAATGGGACTAGTTTCCAACTGTAAGCCACAAAAAAACAATCCTAAACCCACGTGCAATACCATGTGAAATATAGATATAAATCCCAACAGGCAGTATACAGTTCCCCACAGGCAGTATACAGCTCCCCACAGGCAGTATACAGAGTCCATCAATAAAAATAACATTAATACTCACCTTACCTCTTTCCCAGCATCTTCCTCTTTTGCCTATCACTGGCGGCGTGACGACATCGCGCAGCCAGCGTGGGAACGCTCCTTAGACAGCTCCTCAGTCGCATAGCCTATGACTGTTGAGCGGCCAAGGAGGGGCAGCGGCGCGATGAGGCAACTGCATCGCATTGCTGCGCAGCTGAGCCCACGGGGCCACCTCGGACCCTCAGTGCTGACGGTCCGCGGCGGGCTCTGCTGTGTTGGAGGCCCAAGGTGTGACACTGACACGGACGCTGAGCCCTCCCAGCGCGGTGTCTGGGTCACAGTTCAGGAAACCAGCAAGTGGGCAGCCTGGCATGCATGCCAGCAGAGATGGCCCTGAGTGCCACCTCTGGCACGCGTGCCATAGGTTCACCACCGCTGGTTTAGGAGTTTCAACTCCTTAACATGTGCCACCCTGTTTTTAAAGGGACCATAAGTAACTGGACAATTGAATCAAAGGCTGTTTCATGGGCAGTTGTGGGCAATTGCTTCATTATATCATTCTCAATTAAGCAGATAAAAGGCCTGGAGTTGATTTGAGCTGTGGTGCTTGCATTTGGAAGATTTTGTTTTTGGGAAAGAAAAAAAGGTGGCCCAAAAGAGTCTACAGTCGGTGAAAAAGCTATCCTTAAGTGCAAAAACAGAAAAAAAAACCCAAAAAAAATTGCTACAATATTGGGAGTGGCAAAATTTACGTTTGGTGCATTCTGAAAAAAAAAAAACATGGTGAATCTTTCCATGAAAAAAAGCCCAAAACCCACCACGGAAAACAACAGTGGTGGGAAGTTTTACATTTTTAATTCCCATGGTAAAGAGAAGCCCCTTCACAAAAACCCAAACCAAGGTGAAAACCCTTCCGGGAATCTAGGCATTTAAATTTACCCAAAAATCTCCAAAAAAAGGAAGGGACGCGGGAAAAAATAAATACGGGCCCGCTAAATGAAAGGGTGCAAGCCACTCAAAAACCCTCAAAAATAAAAAAGGGCTAGATTAGATTTTAAAAAAAAAAAAGGAAAAAAAAAAAACCCAGCACATTTTTGGGAAAAAACATTCTTTGGACAGAGTAAACCAAGATCAACCCCTTTACCAGAATGATGGAAAAAAAAAAAAGTATGGTGAAGTTTGGTACAGGCCCGTTTACCCATTCATCTTTTAAAACAGGGGGAAGGCAGTGTGTTTGGCTTGGGCATGCATGGCTCCCAGGGGTTGGGTCATAATGTTTATTGATGATGGGGGACACAGGACAGAAGTAGCGGGAAATGAATTTGGGAGGTATTCAGGGGGGGCCAAACGGGTGTGTCAAACCCAGCCAAACTTTTTTGGTCTGCTTTCATAATAACAAATGGACAATGCCAAACCCCATAGGGGCCCAAAGAAAACCCATGGTTTTTTTTAAAGAAAAGAAGGGGGAATATTCTTGAATGGCCAAGCCCAAGCCCCCGGATCTCCCCCCAGCTGAGCCCATTTCACTCAATTCAGAAAAAAAAGGGCCCCAACAAAAAAAAACAGCAGCGGGAAAACCCCCCCTGCGGGAAAAAGGCCCTGGCAGAGCTTTAAAAAAAAGGAAAAAAAAAAAACAGAAATCTGGTGTGTCCCACAAGTTCAAGACTTCGGGGGCAGTCATTCCCGGCAAAGGGTTTTAAACCAAGAAATTAAAAAATTTAAAATTTTTTTATTTACAATTTTTTTAATTTGTCCCCCGTTTAAATTTCCGGAGCCCCTAAAAATTGAAGGGATTGTATTTAAAAAATACTTTAGTATATCACATTTTTATGCAATCATTTTGTTCAAGTTACTGAAAGTTTGAACTTGAACTGTGTCTGAATTGTTTTGTTCAAAATTCATTGTGGTAATGTCCAGAACCAAAAAAAAGAAAAGTTTCTGTTTCCCAAATTTTTGGACCTAAGTGTACCTACAGAATTCTATGGATTAAAGGGGACACCAAAGAGTATAAATTTTGGATCTATGGGGTGTTTCCTCCTGCACTTTTTCCCCTCCATCGATGCATTTGTGCGGGTTTAAAATTGTGACAGGAAAAAACTGGCTTTGCTCTGTTTTTGGGTCATGCAAATAAATGATCTGCGTCACCCTTTTTCCCCCCGCCCCTTTTTAGGTATCATGCTTCAAAAATTTTGCTGATGAGGACACATGGCTGTTTCTACTGTCTAAATCTGGGACTTTTTGCTTCTCTAAACCTCATAAAAAATTAAATTTAAATGCTTTAAAATTGCCCGGGAGGTCCACCCATGCCTCCAAAACAGCTCTGACCATCAAGGCATGGAGTCCAGAAGGGGATCTGTGGTATCTGGCACCAAATAGTTAGCAACCTCTTTTAAAGGGGTTGACCATAAACAACATTTCATATAGGTAGGAGGTAAAGGTCAGATCAGTGGGGGTCTGAAGGGCAGCAGAAAACCCGTTTCTTTGAATTCCCTCAGCAATCCCAAAAAAACAATGAATTTAAAGCATGCTTCGCACGCAGGACCCCTCCTCCAGTTAAGCATGGGTTTCGGGGCTCCCATACTTGTGATCAGTGGAAATCCCAGTGGTTGGATCCCCCCCAGATCGCCCATTTGAGTTAATGAGCCGTTTGCAGTTTCACTGAACCATCCGTGAAACCCATTTGTTTCCTAGCATATGGTTTGGAGAAAAAAAAAACTATTTTGGGGCTAGGTCCAAAATCCTTTAATTAAACTTTCCCCCAAACAAATGATTAGCTTTAAACATGTAGGCAAAGGTTTAAAAAAAGACTTTTTACCAAATAATTGCTGTTCTGTTTTGTTTAAGAATTGAGAAGATCTTTTTCTCGCTTGTGTAAGCAGCTTTACTACCTTAAATGCCAAGGTAACCATCTCTATCTGCTCTCATTGCATTTTTCCAGCTGTCCTGTCTGACCATGGTGGTGTCACCCTTCCGTTGTTTTTGCTGTTGGGTTTAAAAAGGAGCTTGTTTATCTTATTATGACAAACTTTTAACCCCCGGGAGAGCTCTGTAGCCCTCCCGCCTTTTTGTTTACAACCCTTTTTGTTAGCAATGTTTAAATTTGCAGGCTCAGCTAGGGAAAAAAAAGTTGAAATGTCGTTACTGTCTAGAACCCCACAGTCTGAACAGGAATGGTGAGATCACCTCTTTAAGACCTCTATGTTTCTAGGTCAAGCCTTCATGGGTAGAACTCACCGTAGAACTAAGTAAAGGGGGTCATGACATTGGAAGAGGAGGACCTATCACTCCTATTTTGTGTTTTAATTTCTGTTGTTTTAGCTGTATAGATTTAAGCGAGGGCGGTTATGTTGTAAGAGGATGGAAAAAAGGGGTTTTTGCATAGTGTTTTTTTAAAAAAACATTTTAGGAAAGGGGAAAAGGGAAAAAAAAAAACTTACGTTTCCGCTTTGGGCCTGTAGCTCCTGTCTGTTTTGTTTTATTGTTTTAAAAAGGGGTGGTTGTGCTGGGGGAAAAGGGGGGTTTTTGTGGTAGGTAGGAAATTTTTCTGTGAGGAAGGGGGGGTTTAGGGAAAAGATAAAACTTCATGTTTTTTTCTCTCTTTTTTCACCAGAAAAAACTGGGGGGGGGAAACATTCCCCTCCTAAACCCCCCCTACTTTAATGACTACTTGAAAGCTTGTATTAAGCATTTTTATGTTTTAACTTTTGCCTGTTTTTATTTTTATCATTTTTTTTTGTCTCAATCTTATACCCTTGTTTCAGATACAGTTTTTTATGACATTGGGGTTTTAATGAAATGCTTTTATCCTTCAACCCCAAGGGAAAAAAAACTCCGCAGCCGGGTTTTCCCGGGATAGGTTTTCTCCCTCCTAAGGGCTTTTTAGGAGGGGATTTCGGAGTCTGGGAATTTTTCTTTTTTTGCACTTTTTTCATATTTTAAAATAATAAAAAAATATAAAAAAAAAAAAAATATTTAAAAAAAAAGCTATAGGGTTCATTGTTTATTCTTTTAAACTGTCCAGCTTTATGTTGCTGTTTTAGAAGGTAGAAGTTGAAGTAAAAATTATGGGGGACTAAATTTTAAGTAATGGACTATTTTCCCCCTTTTTGAAGAGGTTGAGTTTTGGGAGGTGGCACCCCCTTAAAAATGGATAATGGTAATTTTAATCCGGGGGCAGGACGGGGGGTTTAAGAAAGGGGAAAGGATCTTCATTTAGGGTCATAGGGCCCTAAAGTGTGCGGGCTCTGCCAGGGGGGTGTCCCACCTCTTTTTTTGCTTTTGGGCCCGGGTTTCTGTATGTAGACCGTTTGTAAATTCTCACCCAAGGGGCCTAGGTTTTCCCCTGACTCTTTTAAAAATGCGGTCCTCCTGTGTTTTGAATAAAGCTGTGGCCATTTTGACACTAAAGAATATAACATGTTTTGTGCATTTATTCTAGAGTTATGGTCGTTTGGGTTGTATTAGGTGGAGTGAAGGTTCATCCCATATCCAAGTCATGGACTTGTTTTCCTAACACATCCCAAAGATGTCACATTGGATTAAGATCTAAGAAATTTGGAGGCCAAGTAAACACTACAAATTGTTTTTCATATTCGTAAAATCAGCCCTTAGAAATAAACTGTGCGCCACTTAGGGCCGGTTCACACGGCTTATTCAAGCTGTAATTGCGGGAAGGATTTCGCCCGCAATTACGGCTTGAGTAAGGGGCGGGGGTGGTGCGGGGGCGCTGCCCGCCGGCCCCATAGACTTACATTATCCACGGCGCTTATCCCGCCGGGATAATGAACATGTCACTTTCTCCCCACCCGGTGGGGAGGAGAGATGGATCCATAGTTCTCTATGAGAACTGTGGATTACCGTAAAGGCTGGGACGGATTCCAGCCGTATTGCAGCGCAGTAGGGCGCGCAATACGGCTGGAATCTGTGCTCAAAATAAGCCATGTGAACGGCCCTTAAATGGTGAACTTGGTAATATGTCAAAGTACCATCCACATGAGTGCAAGGACCTAAGCTTTAACAGCAGAACCTTGCCCCAGTTCATCACAATATCTTCGCTAATTTATCACTGTTCCTAATGCCATCTCTTCCTCGGGTGAGAGATGAATATACTCCCAGCTGTCCATAGGATATTAATAAAATGTACTGACCATATTAGGTCACTCTCTATGCTGACCTCTGTCTACTGCCAAAAAGAGTATAGTGCCTACACTAGACAGAGGTCAGCATGGAACCTCTGACCGGTCTGAATACCAGAAACACCTCTACAGATCTAGCCATTTGGGAGAAGCTCTAGCCATCCCAATTTAAACACTGAGGGTCACATGTATGAAAACTGTCTTGATCTAAAACTCACTTTGTTGCCCATAGCAACCAGAACGCCCCTTTCATTTTTACACCGCACTATATGAAATGAAAGGGGCGCTCTGATTGGTTGCTATGGGCAACAAAAAGTCTTACACCTAGACAGTTTTCATACATGTCCCCTTTAGGTTCTTAATTGCAGCCATGGCTAATACAATGCCTCATCCCTCATAAAGGCTATGTACACCTGCAACTAGCTTCTCCTCAATGCATCTAAAATGAAAAATAAATACATCTGACAAATAGTCATTATTAAAATCATCCTACCATTTGTGTCTACAGCTCATAGGCAGATCTGTATGTCTCCATGGGAACAGACAAAGAACCATGTGTAGTCTGGTCTCGCAGTCATACTTCTGTGTGTAGTCAATGGTAATCAATCCATAATGCAGTGGACATGCACACATACATTTAGGCTAGGTTCACATCAGCATTGAAGGTTTAGAACAGAACCTCCGACGCAGATGGGAACCTAGCCTTACTGTCAGGTCCCCAATTCACTTATCTGGCTCTAGGGAACATACAACGAGCACGCACTAAAGCCTGGAGTCATACTGCATGGATGAGATATATCATCGCTCAGAGCGTGAGCGTATATACAGCTCTGGAAAAAATTAAGAGACCACTGCAACATTTTCAGTTTCTCTGATTTTTCTCTTCAATGGTAAATTTTTGGAGAAAAATGTACATTGTTATATTATAATATAAACTACTGACAACATGTCTCCGAAATTCAAAGCAAACATTTTGTATTTATTTGCAGTAAATGAGAAATCTTCAAAATAATAAAAAAAGAAGCAGCGCGGTCAGACCTCAAATAAGGTAAAAGAAAACAAGTTCATATTTATTTGGAAACAATAAGTCTAATGTTTTAAGTCAGGAAGAGTTCAGAAATCAGTATTTGGTGGAATAACCATGATTTTTTCATTCTCATTCCTTTTGACCTATTCCTAGCACTTGTTGCGACCATCCAGCTTGTCCTATTGTAAGAGGATTGTGAAGACCACAGTAGTGTTTTTTATACCTTTCCCTACTAAATAAGATTTGATCAGAAGCACATTAAGTAGAATGAGGTGAAGTTTGGTTGGAAATCAACTGACACTGGAATGGAATAGCTGCCAGACATGTAGAGATGCTGATTTTTAGAAAACTGTGCAGTGGTCTCTTAATTTTTTCCAGAGCTATATATATATATATATATATATATATATATTAATATATTTTGTATATATAAAAAAACGATATGTATAAAATGAGAAGGTAGAGCTTTGACAAATTACACAACTATCCGCTTATTATTTATTTACAGTCATATGTAGTATTTTTTATGTTCTATTTTGACACAAACTACTTACATTAAAAGCTACACCAGGACAGAGCCCTTATACTTAGGGAAAGTAAAACAAAGAATATTAACAAATACATTGCTGTTTTGATTTTGCAGTTTAGATTTTATCTACACTTAGAGCACACAAGTTCTACTTACTGACCACCTCTCCCTGCTCGATCTCATCTCTCATTGCTCCAAGCAGACATCAGTCAGTCAGTTTGACCATGGCGAGTCACTCCCTATCTCTAGCAACAGAGTTGATTTATCTAACCAAATGACGCTTTTTTTTACTCTTTAGGGCTTTGTAGCCTTGTGTACTACACTTTATAGAGAACCGGAAGTCATGCTACTATAACAGGAACAGCAGATCCGATGTGTCAATTACTGCTATTGACCAGCCCACAGCATGATCAGAAGTGTGAGCCTAAAGCGGAATGTGGCTCTGTGAAATTGCACGGTGAGAAAACCCATTTACAGAGGTTTTCAAATAAGACTATCACATAAGCTGCTCTTCACAGCTGCTTTAGGCTTCCTCTTGATATGCAGTCTGTGGATGGTTTAACAGCATTGACTGACATCTTAGCCCTGCCAGCTCCTATTCCCCCTGTGCCTGTTAGGGTGGGTTCACACACTATTTTGAAAGTGTATTTTGCTGCAGTATTTGTAAGGCAATATCAGGAATAAAACTACAGTGTATAATGGAAAGGCTTGTTCCTACTTTGGGTTTTGGACCCATTCCTGATTTTGACTTACAAATACATTGTAAGGGAGAAATTAGTGTTAAGATTTTGGGGGGAATATGACACCGCCCTGACTATAAATATCAGCTAGCAGAGCTGTATTTGTCATGAGGGGAAGCTGACAAAACAACTATGGTGATACTTCTACAGTCACACTGTTATCAGTGTATTCACATACAAAGATAAGTGTCACTACAGCTCTGACAGCACAGCAAAAGGCCAACTCTAAAGAGTTGTCCCGCTGAACCCGGCCACCAAGATAATAAGACACAGCAGGGAGGGATATCACCAGACCAGCCACTACTAATTAAGAGCGAGGGTCAGTAGCCTAGGAAACCATCTGTAAACAAGCAGCAACGAAAAACTTCTCTCTTTAAAAACATGTTTATTTAACTTTGCCTACATGTTTAAATCTAATCAGAGATTGAAACACCCCTTTAAGTGAGTGCAGTTGTGGTTAATGGCCTCAAAGTGACAAGCAGTTGACTGTAAAATAGTTTTGATTAACTGTATACATACCCCTTCTGTGACATGTGCCTCGCATAGACATCAAATCATAGCCACATAAGCTGCGATTGGGCCCAGAGGGGCCCCAATTAGGTTAAAGAACATTGTACTTTCTTTCATTATTTTATTGCCACTCATGATGCCATTTCAGTTTCCTGTCATGAGATGAGAGGGGTACATATAATTTAGCAACAGGACCCTATAAGTAAATTAGCATTTGCAAGCACTGCTAACTGGTTATTTCATATTAACTTATTTGGGCGTTTTCCCTGTAGATTTCTATGGCCCCATCACCATATCCTTTAGAATGATTTTTAAGGAATTCCAATAGATACCACAGAGACAATAAACACAATGTGAATGGACCCTTAAAAGGATTGTCCCACTTTAGACAATCATGGCACTGGGACCCGGACCTATCACCTAAACGAGTCCCAAAACCTCTCTATTCTAAACAAAGAGGTGGTCAGGACTCTGCCATAGACATGAATGGGATTTCTGAGTTTATTTGAGCAGCGATCAATGGGAGTTTTAAGCATAGCTGAGCGGCAATGCTCAGCTGTAATTGGAACTCCCTTTCATTTCAAAGGGAGAATCCCAACCACCTCTCCATTCAGGACAGAGAGGTTTTAGAGCTGGTCTACGAGATAGGTGGGAGCCAGACCTGTAAGGCCATGTTCACAAGGCTTAAAATGGGCCGTATTTCGGTCCGTAATTACGCGCCGGACTGCGCAAATTACGGGCTGAAAACGACTCAGTCATTACGGTAATCCACAGTTCTGATAGAGAACTATGGATTACGTCTCCTCTCCCTGCTCGGCGAATCCGCCGGGTGGGGAGATAATTGACATTACGTCCCGCAGTTAAGCCGTGTGAACATAGCCTAAGAGTATTTGAACACGTTTTTACAATACATAAAAGGTATTGCGTAATGTGGCACGTATTTGGATACGTTTTCTGGACTGCAAAAACGTACCCTATAGTTTCTCAGGGCTGTGGAGTCGGCAAGCCAAAGCTCCGACTCCTCAATTTTCCAAACCTCCGACTCCTCACTCCCTCATACACGGCGCATGTTTAAGTGATAACTTTACTGTAGTAAAATGGTAACATCAGGCTTTTTATCACCTTATGATGCAATAATCAAGCTATTTAGATAGACACTGACAAGCAAAAGAGTAACAATGTTTTGAACACTTGTGGGTAGAGTTGAAGAAAAAGCTGTATTTGTATCCAAGTCCAGTCTGCACCAACATTGGGAATGTGTAGAAGAGACCTGGGATCAGATTTTGGTTAAGACCTGCTTGAATCTGATCCAGAGTCCAGAAGGATTCAGGCAGTATTGAAAACCAAAAGGTGAATTTACCAAATACTAACACAATAATACAAATTAACATTTTGATTTTTTAGGAGCAGAACAGTAACAATGCAGTTACAGGAAAGAATCTGAGAACTAAGCAGATGCTAAATACTTGCAAGTCAAATTTATGTAGATAGGTAAGATGACTGTATATAAAATTACAGGAGCCTCATGTACAAAGCTGTAGTGGATGGTGAGATATGGAACCTGAAAGTCTCAAAAGTTTAAAACATTGTTACCATTTTGCTTGTCGGTGTACAATATATTTATTGGATATGACTTTAGAACACAAAACAATTGTAAATATGCAAAACACTGCAGGAACATTTGTGGAGTCTCTGAATTTGTTCTGAGAAATAGTATTGCCTCCATCAGATCCTGCATACATGACCTCACATCTGATCTCATTATTTCCAGGCTGGAGAACGGCCTCTCTACACTAACTTGGGGGCAAAGCGGTGACCACATGGGCAACATCTCTAACAATGTCAGGGTATAAAGGAATTGCCTCAGCCACAGTCAGTATTGATGAATGGTTGATCTCTGCTACTTCTTTGGAAAGCAGGTCAGAAATGTTACTGAAATCTGTTTGCCCTGGGGTCGGGATCTTCTCCCCTGGGGGCAGCGCTTTGCCTGCTCCATGTCATCAATTACACTCCTCATGTGATGAGGCTGAAGAGATGGGAGCAGTAGCAATGGCCGGACCCAATTCCTCTTGCTGTTTGCACTGCATCGAACTAACTGGACCAACTTATTATATATTTTGGGAGTCGGTCCCTTTTATGACGACTCCGACTCCTGCAAAATAGGCACCGACTCCACGACTCCGACTCCACAGCCCTGGTTTCTATTGACTTTTAAATGCGTAAAACGGATCAAGAAGTGGCGTGACTTCTTTGTACGGATCTGTAAAATGCAATACAATAACGTATGTAAAACACATCGTCTGAACGACCATTTATTTTACATTGAAATAAATGAAAACTGAATGAAACATTGTTAAATCCGTATTTCACAAACGTCGTGTGGACATACCCTTAGACAATGATGGCATATCCCAGCGATATGTCATCATTGTCTAAAGTGGGAATACCCCTGTCCAAAGTAATGTTGGAGAAAGTAAAATGGAGCACTATTGCCCCAATATCCTAACTTAATTAGGGAAAGGATTTAGTAACCATGGTACAAGCTATAAAATTTTATAGTTATGACAATCGGACATATTGAAGCATGCAGTAATTTTGTCCATCTGTTAAAGTAAGTGGCCCCATAAAGGAGAATTGATGCTATAAATTCACGTCTGGTGTCATCGTGAACTTGTGCCGCTTTTCATTTTAGCTAAAACTCATAACTGTTACTTGACCAGAACTAAAGCAAAACATGTAAGGCCCAATTCAGATCTGCGTTCTGTCCATAGCCTCTGCCAAAAATGACAGAAAAAAATAGTGCAGTGTGGAGAGCTATTTATTTTGCATTAAAATGGCGGACACCATGGCGGAAACCTGACGGACCTCATTGCCAGCAATGAGGTTCACTAGACGCTGTTGGTGTCGTTCGTGTAACAGATCCAGTGCCACCTTGGGAACAGAACCTGCAATGCAGATATGAACCTGGCCAAGGAGTCTTTATACTGTAGTACAGAGGCTAAAGATTCCTGAAGTGGCCAATAACAAAGCCTTAGTTGCCAAAAGCACCTGCTCAGGTAAATGGAGAAACCAGTTGTCTATTTGGACACAATGTGCCACCATGAGACCACAATTGACCTGAGGACACAGCACAAGAACAACCTCGCACAAAAGCACGGATACAAATATCTGGGACACAAACAACTTGACCTAAACAGAACACATCATGATGTATGCCTGGCTCGCCAGCATTAGGTAGCCCCATAAGGGAGAATTGTTCCTATAAATTCACGCCTGGTATCATCATGGCTCAGCCTGACTGTGTGCTGCTATGCATCTCCTGGATATAATAGTCACTGTTTCATTCCTGCTAAAATAAAATCTCACAACTGTTACCTAACTGGAACCAAAGAAAACATCTAAGGCCTGGATTACATCTACCTCTGGGTTTCCATTCGAAGCCTCGATTGAAGATTCCATCCAAAACGACGGAAAAAATAGTGCAGCCTGTAGTGCTATGCAGTTCTATTGAAACAACAGACATCACAGCAGAAACCAGACAGACCGCTTTGTAGTCAATGGAGTCTACTGGGCGCCATTGGTGTTCACCATGTAGCGGATCCAGTGTCAACTCTGGAACTGAACCTGCAACCAGGGAAGGAACTACCAGGATCGCGGGCCCTATCGCAGCTGCTACTACATCTGCCTCCCCACTGCCTCTAAATACCTGGGCCCTCTGTCCCGAGTGTTCAGAGGCAGGAGTCAGACTGCCCGGTGTTAACAGAGTGCCACTGGCGCTCCACTCTGCTAACCTGCCTGGTAAGCTTAAGGCCTCAGGCCTTACACTTACCCAGCGGCGGTCCACAGTCCTGATGTGGGCGTTGCAATGACATCATATCTTTGCGCTGCCCGCGCCGAGCACAGAGACTGGCCAGTCGCTCCTCACATCAGGAGATCTTGGAGAGAGGTATGTTATTTTTTTTTTTTAAACCCTGGCTGCTTATAAAGGCCCCTATGCCCTACTAGCATGGGCCTATACCCTGCCCGTCTGCCTATATGGGCCCTATAGCCTACCTAAGCCCTGCCTACCTAAATCCTGCCTGCCTATATGGGACTCCACCTAAAGCCTACCTAACACAACTATGTGGCCCCCTCAGCCTACCTACACTATGTGGCCCACCTCAGCCTACCTACCTATGTGGGCCCCACCTAAAGCCTACCTACAATTGGCCCCTCAACCACACCTATGTGGGCCCACCTCAAGCCTACCTACCTATGTAGGCCGCACCTCAAGCCTACCTACCTATGTAGGCCGCACCTCAAGCCTACCTACCTATGTAGGCCGCACCTCAAGCCTACCTACCTATGTGGGCCCACTCAAGCCTACCTAATTGTGGCCACTAAGCTCCTACCTATGTGGGCCCCACCTCAAGCCTACCTACCTATGTGGGCCCCACCTCAAGCCTACCTACCTATGTGGGCCCCACCTCAAGCCTACCTACCTATGTGGGCCCCACCTCAAGCCTACCTACCTATGTGGGCCGCACCTCAAGCCTACCTACCTATGTGGGCCGCACCTACCACACACAAAGCACCTGCTCAAGTCGATGGAGAAACCATTATCTGTAATGTTATGCAAGTTGCTATCTATTTGGACACAATGGGGCACATCTAGCAAGGCAGTTGTACCAGCATTCTGGCACAATTTGCCGCAACAATAATGGAGTACAAGCTTTACACCCCATTTACTATGTGTTTTAGACAGTTTTCGGACACTTCTGTGCATCGTCCAACAAAAGGGGCACAGCCTCGATAAAGGAGCGTTGCTCCATGGGAAAAAGAGGCGTTGCTTCACATGCGCGAGAAACACTCCACAATTTGGGCGCATGTTAGTGGCATAAAGCATGCCAACTCTTGAAGATGGTATAAAGTTAGACCACACAGTTTTAACCTGCGTCAGATTTATCAACACTATGATAAATGTGGTCAATTGTAAGACTGTCTAGTCTAACTTAGAACTGTCGAAGATCTCCAGCAATCTGCCACCATGAGACCACAATGCAATCAGGTATATAGCACAAAACAACCTCACATAAAAGCATGGATACAGATGGCTGAGAGACAAACCACCTGGCCTAAACAGAACATCCATAACAAGTAAGTGGCCCCATAACAATAACCGTTCCCATCAATTCATCCTGGTGTAGTCATGGCTCAGCCTGAATGTGTTCTGCTATGTATCTCCTGGATATAACGGTCACCATTTCATTCCAGCTAAAACAAAATCTCCACTATGACCTAACTGGAGCCAAACTGGTTCACATCTGCCTCGGGGGTTCCATTTGGAGCCGCTGTTACCGATTCCATCCAAAATGACAAAAAAATCCAAGAAAAAAAAAAAAAAAGAGACACTGCAGCAGGTAACACTATAAAAAACCAGGGCTGTGGAGTCGGCCCGCCAAAGCCCCAACTCCGACTCCTCAATTTCCCAAACCTCCGACTCCCTCATACACACGGCACATGTTTAAGTGATAACTTTACCGTAGTAAACTGGTAACATCAGGCTTTTTATCACCTTATGATACAATAATCAAGCTATTTAGGTAGAACAGACACTGACAAGCAAAATGGTAATAATGTTTTGATCTTTTGAATGTGTAGAAGAGACCTGGGATCAGATTTTGGTCAAGATATGATTGAATCTGATCCAGAGCCCAGAAGGATTCAGGCAGTATTGAAAGCCAAAGGTGGATTTCCCAAGTCCTAACAAAATAATAAAAATTAACATTTTGAATTTTAGGAGCAAAACAGTAACACTGCAGTTACAGGAAAGAATCTGCAGAACTAAGCAGATGCTAAATACTTGCAAGTCACATTTATGTATAAGATAGGTAAGATGACTGTATATAAAATTGCTCTTTGCACTGCATCAAACCAACTGGACCAACTTATTATATATTTTGGGAGTCGGTCCATTTTATGACGACTCCGACTTCACAGCCCTGATAAAAACCGACCATGGCAGGGACTGGAAGCACCGGACTGTAGTTAATGGAGTCTACCGGACGTCATAGGTGTCCATCATGTAACAGATCCAGTGTCAACTCTGCAACGCAGATGGGAACCTGCCCAAGGAGTCTATATAGCACAGAGATTAACAAACGATAAAGACACCTGAAGTGACCAAATATGAAGCCCTAATACACACAAAGCACCTGCTCAGGTAGATGGAGAAACCAGTTCATGTGGTTGCTGCCTAGGTGGATGCCACCATGAGACCAACACGGACATTGGAGATGGCACAAGAACACAAAGGCATTCATACAAATGGCTGGGAGATTAAACAACCTGGCCTAAACAGAACACATCAGGAGGTATGCCCGGGAACACCTGCCCACAACACAAAATGCCAGGGGTGCCCCGTCTGTTAGGGCTGCATCCATCCATGTTTCCTCCAGCAGATTCCTACAGTTACAGGAGGAATGACAGAGCTACTAGAGAAGACTCTCCAATGACCTCCACACAAGGTGACATTACAAAGAGGGGCACACATAGGCTGCCATGTACAGAACGACACACCACCCGCTCCTGATCACTATCAATGCCATGTGCAGTAAGAAATACCCTACAAGATGCCCGTTAGGACCCGGGGCTATGCTCTGCAGCATCACATTCACATGATTGATTCTCAGCAGCAGAATGAATGAGCCGGGCAGCAATAGAAGACAAGCCATGGGCATGTGATGCCATGCAGAGGTGCCAGCTGTGTGTTGTATGTGCACATGTCTCCTGCACTGCTGTAAGTTACTGTTCCCCTGTGCGGGACCCTGCTCCCCATCAGCACCCGCCACTGCATCCAGCACCCACTCCTGCAGGGCAGGGGAGCCATCACTGCCAGCCTGGCACACTCACCTGGTAGCTGAGGGCGCACTCGGGCTCGCTGCTGCCGGCGGGCATGGCTGACGCCTTGTTCTTAGCGGAGCCGCTGGATGTAATGGCTAATTCGCCTTCTGCTTGTCAATGCACAGAGAAGATGTCCTCCAGACTCCCATGGAATAGGAGGGCGCTGCACCCAGACAATGCCGCGTACTGCTCAGGGCACAGCTAGAGCCATGCCATCTGCGGGCAGCGGCCGTACAGCATGCCAGGGAGCCCAGCCGGGAGGGGGCTATGCAGGTGCAGCGGACACCACGGACAACACAGGGATGACAACCCCGGCGCGTCCGGGGGCGGGGCTAGGTGCACAGGACACGCCCAGTTGACGCTTATTGGTGGACGCTGATGACTGCTGCACCCCAGCATTCTGCCGCTAAGTGATGGGGACCTGCTGCCCCAGGATAGGAGCTAGAGCGGCTGCAGGGGCCGGGGCTATCGCTCTGTCTGCGACATTAATGATGTCGCATAGTCACCTGCGATCCACCATACCGCAAGGTCTGACCTCATCTCCACTTCTACCAAACTCAACAAAGGGTTAACCCTTTAATCTGTGCGAATTGTCAGCGGTGTTGCTAGGTTACAGGACTGTGCCTCTATGTACCTAGAACTGGACCCTCTGCACGTGACCAAGTGCCTACCTTCATTCAGACATTGCGGTATGACGGCTGCAGTGCAAAGGAATCATTCACTTCGGCTCAGTGCACACTGCGGTATTTGAACGGATGACGCATCCGTTCTAACGCAGGTAGAGTGCACACCATACATCAAAACATGTACGTTATGACGTTAAACTCAGGGCTGTGGAGTCGGCAAGCCAAAGCCCCGACTCCGACTCCTCAATTTCCCAAACCCCCGACTCCCTCATATATGACGCATGTTTAAGTGATAACTTTACTGTAGTAAAATGGTCCCATCAGGCTGTTTATCACCTTATGATACAATAATCAAGCTATTTAGGTAGTAAAGACACTGATAAGCAAAAGGGTAACACGGCTTTGATCTTTTGAACACTTGTGGGTAGAGTTGAAGAAAAAGCTGTATTTGTATCCAAGTCCAGTCTGCCATGACATTGGGAATGTGTAGAAAGACCTGGGATCAGATTTTGGTCAAGAATGTGCTTGAATCTGATTCAGAGTCCAGAAGGATTCAGGCAGTATTGAAAACCAAAGGTGGATTTCCCAAATACTAACAAAATAATAAAAATTAACATTTTGATTTTTAGTAGCACAACAATGCAGTTACAGGAAAGAATCTGCAGAACTAAGCAGATGCTAAATACTTGCAAGTCAAATTTATGTATAAGATAGGTAAGATGACTGTATATAAAATTATACAAAGCCTCATATACAAAGCTGTAGTGGATGGAGAGATATGGAGCCTGAAAGTCACAGGTTCAAAACATTGTTCCCATTTTGCTTGTCAGTGTAAAATATATTTATTGGATATGACTTTAGGACACAAAAAAATTGTAAATATGCAAAACACTGCAGGAATATTTGTGAAGTCTCTAAATTTTTTCTGAGAAATAGTATTGCCTCCATCCGATCCTGCATACATGACCTCACATCTGACCTCATTATTTCCAGGCTAGAGAACGGCCTCTCTACACTAGGTTGGGTTGGGGGAAAGCGGTGACCACAGGGCCAACATCTCTAACAATGTCAGGGTATAAAGGAATTGCCTCGGCCACAGTCAGGTCTGATGAATGGTTGAACTCTTCTACTTTGAAAGCAGGTGATACATTTTGCTGAAATCTGTTTGCTATGGGAACGGAATCTTTTCTCCTGGGGCAGCGCTTTGCCTACTCCATGTCATCAATTACATTCCTCATGTGATAATACTGAAGATATGGGAGCAGCAGCACTGGCCGGACCCAATTCCTCTTGCTCTTTGCACTGCATCGAACTAACTGGATCAACTTATTATATATTTTGGGAGTCGGTCCCTTTTATGACGACTCAGACTCCTGCAAAATAGGCACCGACTCCGACTCCACAGCCCTGGTTAAATGTATGCCAGACGTGCACTGTTTGGAGCAGACGTTTCACATCCGTTTTTGTTTTTTTTCTAGCTTTTCTATTGGCTGTCACCTGTTTTTCACTGCTATTTGATTGGGTAGGTTTGTTTATTTTATGACGGATACAAACGTGGGCACAAACACTAGGATCCGATTTCCATTGACATACATTGTAGACATACGAATACTGTAACATATACTCCTCCACCTGCTAAAATTATACGCATATTTGATGGGAAATGTAAAAATGGACACTATAAGGGACATGTACGATCGGAGTTTTCGCTTGTTTTCTGGTGTATAATGTGCCTCTCTGTGCCGACTCTGCTGTCGGATGCACCTCCCCTATGTATTAGGCGCAAGGTTCGCCACTTTCTAATGTGCCTAACATAAAGGGGCGTTCTGGGGCGGGACACATCACATTCAAAAACACCGACGCATGTATGAATGCCGGTCAGCAAAGTAAGGCGCATTTCAGCTCCGACAGGCAGACCTAGTTCAATGTGGTCTGTCTGCCAGAGGCGTCGAAGTTTGCCCCCGCATTTATGAGCGCACTTCGCCACCGGCATACATCAGGTGCAGTTTTCACGGAAAAAAACGTGAAAACAGGCGCTTCAACGCACCGATCTTCATACATGTCCCCTTATGTCATGCCTGTTCCACATCCTTTCACCTATTTTAGTCAATGAACACGATAGGGTATGTTCACATGGCTTGTGGAATCCGTGTGATAAGTGCTTTTAGATGTGTCGGACCCTAAATGGACCCAAACACGTATCTAATAATGAGCAGTGTGATTTACATTGCTTTAAATATATAAAACACGCATCGCCGTTCACACCAGTGATCGCTGATGCGTCTCATTGCGGCTTTCGGATCCGTTCCAAGAATTGACATGTCAATTCTTGGTCCGAAAGACGCAGCAGGAGCCCTATAATAAACTATAGGGTGCGATCCTGCTGTATCCAACACTGATCCAAAAACGCTGTGTGAACATACCCTTAAAGCATCTGTTCTCCCGTCATGACGGATCTGTCCTCTGTTCAAAAAAACGCAGTGTGCACCTAGCCTTGCTCTGAAAAAAGTTTTCCCAATGAACGCCGCTAAATAGCCTCGGCCAGCCCATAGACATTTAGGGCGCGTTCCCACTGCACAGGACAAATACCGGTCAGTTTGCCGGCCGCTATTTGTCCTGTTTTGTCTCTGCGATGAGCGGAGAAAAGCCCTCTCCCTTCACATTGAGATGCACAGATTCCGTCCGGAAACCGGACGGAAGATTGTGCTAGCACAATGTTTTGCGGCCGACCGCGGGCGGCAAAACCGCCCGATGGAAAACCCGTGCAGTGGGGACTGCTGCACGGGTTTTCCATAGAGCACCATTGTGCTCGTTTTCGGCTGGTTTTTCAGGCGGTCAGAAAAACCACAAACCGGCCGAAAACCTGTGCCATGGGGACATGCCCTTATAGATCAAACATACAGTACCGCAGTGTGAACCCAGTCTGAACATACTACAGTTTTAGACAAACTTGATGAAGTGTTTGTAACACAAAACGCGTTGCTTTTTTTTTTTTTTTAAATAAAGTTCCATCCATACAGCGAGACCAGTGGTTTGACTCTGGAGTAACGGCGATCTGTTCAACAGTGACTGATCAGATCAGCGGAGGACTATCTGTGATCCAACTACTTCTGTGTCCTTTTGATAAGTAACTCCATCCATGTGGAATGTGGAGTGGAGGGTGTGAGGAGTCAAGAGCCATACCGGCAATTACAAGCAAGGGGTGAGTTGTGCTGACCGTATGCACAACTGAAGGACGTGAGTACATTATATATATTCTGCTTTCTCATAAAAGAGAACACAAACATATTACACTAGGGAGCGCTCGTTCTTTCTTTTTTTTCTTATTCTGTTTTGTGGGAGTTCATAAAACAGGTGAGCAGTGTGGTTGTGCACGAGCACAGGGGCATAACTACCAGGGTAGCAGACGTAGCAGCTGCCCCAGGGCCTGTGCTCTTAGGGGGCCCAGGCCCTGGGGCAGCTGCTACCACGTCTGCTACCCCGGTAGTTCTGCTCCTATGCCTGCCTGCAACATACATAACAGTTCATTGCTGGCGGAGCGGAGCTGCGGGGCCCGGTGCATGTTGCCTTTGAACACCCGGGCCCTCCGGCCCGAGCGTTCAAAGGCAGGACTGGCCGGTGTTAGCAGAGCGGAGCTCTGCTAATTTGCTGCCAGGCGCCAGCCCACAGCTGAGCACAGTGCTCAGCTGAACCCTGAGACTTGCCGGCCCGGAGCAGGGCTGCTAGGGAGCCTGGGGCAAGTGAGTAAGTGATTTTTTTTTTACTTTATTTTTTTTTTACATTAAAGTAGCCTGGCTGCCTGATCCCCCTATAGCCTGCATGACCCCCCCCCTATGGCCTACATGAACCCTGCCTGTCTATATGACTCCCTATTGCCTGCCTTACCCCCCTAAAGCCTGCCAGACCCCCTATAGCCTGCCTGACTCCCCATAGCCTGTCTATATGACCCCCTACAGCCTGCCTGATCCCCCCTGTAGCCTGCCTGACCCCCATAGCCTGCCTGACCCCCATAGCCTGCATATATGACCCCCTATAGCCTGCTTGACCCCCTGTAGCCTGCCTGACCCCCCATAGCCTGCCTGACTCCTCCTGTAGCCTGCCTGACCCCCATAGCCTGCCTATATGACCACCTATAGCCTGCCTGAACCCCCTATAGTCTGCATGACCCCTCTATGGCCTGCATGAACCCTGCCTGTCTATATGGCCCCCTATAGCCTGCCTAACCCCCCCTTAAACCTGCCTGACTCCCTATAGCCTGCCTGACCCCCCTATAGCCTGCCTGACCCCCCCATAGCCTGCCTATATGACCCCCTATAGCCTGCCTGACCCCCTATAGCATGCCTGACCCCTATAGCCTGACTGACCCCCATAGCCTGCCTATATGACCCACTGTAGCCTGCCTGACCCCTGTATAACCTGCATGAACCCTGCCTGTCTATATGACCCCCTATAGCCTACCTAAACCCTGCCTGCCTATATGATCCCATATAGCCTACCTAAACCCTGCCTGCCGACCTGACCCCCCATAGCCTGCCTGACCCCTTATAGCCTACCTGACCCCTCTATAACCTACCAGACCCCTCTATAGCCTGCCTTACCCACCTATAGCCTGCCTTACCCACCTATAGCCTGCCTGACCCCTTATAGCATGCCTGACCCCCTATGGCCTGACTGACCCCCATAGCCTGCCTATATGACCCCCTGTAGTCTGCCTGACCCACCTGTAGCCTGCCTGACCCCCCATAGCCTGCCTATATGACCATCTATAGCCTGCCTGACCCCTCTATAGCCTGCATGAACCCTGCCTGTCTATATGACCCCCTATAGCCTATCTAAACCCTGCCTGCCTATATTACCCACTATAGCCTACGTAAACCCTGCCTGCCTATATGGCCCCCTATAGCCTACCTAACCCCTGCCTGCCTACCTATATGGCCCCTATAACTACCTAAACCCTGCCTGCCTACCTAAATGGCCCCTATACTCTGCCTACCTATATGGCCCCTATAGCCTACTTAACTCTGCCTGTATACCTATATGGTCCCTATAACTACCTAAACCCTACCTGCCTACCTAAATGGCCCCTATACTCTGCCTACCTATATGACCTCTATAGCCTACATAAAGCCTGGCTGCCTATTTGGAGCCCCTATAGCCTATTTACCTACCTATGTGGGACCCACCTATAGCATATCTACCTATGTGGGACCCACCTATAGCCTATCTACCTATGTGGACCCCACCTATAGCCTATTTACCTATGTGGGCCCCACCTATAGTCTATCTACTTAGTTACCTGTGGTCTTACTACTGCCTATTTAGCTACCAGGGGACTAGCAACAGCCTACTTAGCTACCTGGGGGAGACCTGCCTAGGGCCAATCTGTAGCCTACCTACTTGGGGCCCACCTACAACCTACCTGCGTACTTAGCTACCTGAGGCCTTCCTACCTAACTGGGGCCTAACTACTACCTACCTAGGGCCAATCTAACTACCTACCTGTAGCCTACCTGCCTAATTGAGACCTTAAAGGGGTTGTCTCACTACAAAGATTGCTTTTTATGTTAAAGATCTTGCAAAAACAAGTCACTTTGTAATATGTGTCCATTAACTGTACCCTACCTATTTCTAGATATCCCCTCTTGTATGGGCTGCATCAGCTCCTCAGGTCGCTATAGCTACAGACCTGTTTTTTCTCTCCTGATAGGCTGCCAGGACTGGTTGCTATAGCTACAGACCTGGCTTCTACTGCAGCCTAGTGGAAGCCAGTAAATACACCCCTGAATTCAAAATGAAACCAAGAAAACAGGACTCAGATAAGATGAATCAGCGTAGTGAGACAACCCCTTTAAGGGCCTACCAACCTGTCTAATTGGGGCCTACCTGGTAACATGATTCTGAGGGGTACAGGTCATAGCTGTATTACAATCTCCAGGGAGTGAATCCTCTGTTCCTCCCCTCTAGGAGACTGTGCCTCTAACCTGTGGCCTGTACCCGCTCTCCCAAACATGGGAAGTTTGTACAGAGGTGTGGGACAGTGAGGGAGGTGCTGGAAAAGTGAGGATTCCAAGATATTTGTGTCCAAATCTGCAGGGACGAGTGGTGGCTGGGAGAAGTCAAAATGGCGTTCTGGACTGAATGCAGAACAAAAGGGAAAGTGAATGACTTGTCAGAGAAATGTCACCTGTAAGTCTCAAGATGTAGCTGCATTGTAATCACTTATGTCTGCAGAGTCTGTGTACACTGGTATCTACCACTATATGGTCAGTGTATGGAGGTAATATACAGTCGGTAGGGCACCTGTGTACACTGGTATATACCACTACATGGTCACTATATGGTGGTAATATAGGTCTTTGTATACAGGTCTTTATTCAGTAATAGTATAGGGGTATTATATAGTCACTGGTGGTAATTGTGGTCGTATTTTCTTGCGAAATAATTTGTTCCATATGTAGTAGCGCTACTGGTAATGTTAATCTGGGTACAGTGGATTTGTCTGGTAGCGGTATGATGAAATTTCTGGTGAGGTGTTCACTCCTTGTATTATCTAGTAATTGCATGACCTAAGAGGTCCTAGTAAATGTTCGTGGTCAGGAAGGTGAGGGGGCCCCATCCAAAAGCTTGCTATGGGGCCCAGGCTTCTCTAGTTACGCCCCTGCACAAGCATAACTTTCCGGTCTGAGTGAAGACTTTCAGGGTCCATTCACACAATAGATACAGGTCCAAGAGATCTAGACTTGTCACACATTGATAGGAACACCCCTTTAAGGAGCTTAATACCCTCCCCCTCAAACTCTTGCTTTTTTCAGTCATGAATGAAACCCATTGTGGACCTTGGGTTCGGTAATCAGGACTGGGACGATGGGTAGGTGAAGGTAGGCAATCGGCTAGGGCGCCACTTCATCCCAGGCAGGAAGGGGGCCGCAAGGAGGTATTTTCCTAGGGCACCAGAATACCTTATCCCAGTCCTAGTTGTAATCCAGGTTCAAGGTTTTTACAGACGGTGTACTACACATGTGTTAAGCTCTCTCTGGATAAAGAAGGTCGGTGGACCCAGTGAGAGGCCTGAATGTGGCTCTATTGAGAGGTAAAAGATAGTGTAGGACTGCCCTATTTGAGATCACGTTGAAAGTCGTGGGCAGCTTAAACATCTTTTGATCAAAATATGTGAACCTAGAATCTCAAAGTTTTTCATGTATGATAGATAGCATAAATGCTTCTTTAGGGATTTCCATGTAATGTATTTCCCTTTTTTGCAGTAGTGTGCCGCTGGCGGTGGTGTGCGTGTGTACATGTATATATATATATATATATATATATATATATATATATATGTGTGTGCCGCAGCCCTGCCAGTGGCACCCAGGTTTGCATATGTTTTTTTCAGAAAATGTTTTTTGTGCAGAACCATACGTTATATTTGGTTTTAATTTGATTTTAAGCTATATGGGGAGGAGAGGGTGCCTCCATTTTTATTTTCTGCACCTGCCCACTCTCACAGGCTGTCATAAGAAGTGCAGCTTGCAGGTTGGGTGTTTTTTATATTTTTTTCTCTCTGGATAAAGGAGGTCGGTTGACCCAGTGAGAGGCCTGGATGTGGCTCTATTGAGAGGTAAAAGATAGTGTAGGACTGCCCTATTTGAGATCACGTTGAAAGTCGTGGGCAGCTAAAAACATCTTTTGATCAAAATATGTGAACCGAGAATCTCAAAAATTTTTCATGTATGATAGATAGCATAAATGCTTCTTTAGAGATTTCCACGTAATGTATTGCCCTTTAAGCTCAGGGCCCGTCACATCATTTTATGTGGCCCACAAGAGCTTAGACCAAACAAGTAGGGATGAATAAGTTCCTGAGGCATCCATTGAGGGCAACCATAATGTGGCCCTTGGTGGAAAGGACTACTAGTATTGTACCTCATTGTCATGTGACTTCTACCATCTTCTTGACTGAACATCCTCCTCTTAGACTCTGTTCACACAAGTCCAAAATGAAAACCACATAGTAAGAAATGAAACCTGTTTCTTATGGTTAAGCGCGAGTAATTAAACGACCCTAAATCCATGTATAATATCATGTGCAATATTCGTCCGATGCACTTTTCAATGGCAGAGTCCGATGAGTACATTTTACTCCTCTGGTGAGCAGACCCTTACCTCTCTTCTTATAAGTGAAAGCATGTTCCTCACAGTGGGTTTTTTTTAGCTTCATTCGTGTAACCTCTAGAGACAGCTGTCAGTGGTTTATGAAAAGCTTACAGGAGCTTGTCTGGCACCAACAATTTCTTCATGGTTAAAGTCACTCAAATTGTATTTTTTCCTAAGGGTATGTTCACACAGCTTATTACGGCGCTCATAGTATGCGCACGCAATACGCTGTGTGTTTTCGAACCACGCACTGTTCAGCGCGTAATTCCAGAGCACAGGAGGGCCAGCACATGCCCGGTCCCATTGACATGCACTATTAGCGGCGCGTAAGCACCACAAACAATTAACATATCAATTCTCCCCCCGCGCGTACAATACGATCAAACGCAGGGAGACAACGCGTAATCCATAGCTCTCCATGAGAGCTATGAATTATTGTAAGTGCAGCGCACATTTCGCCACGTATAAAGCGCGATACACAGCGAAATATGCGGCAAAATAAGCCGTGTGAACATACCCTACGGGTGCTTTCACATAGCGCAGTTTTGGTGCAGTTTTAACTGCATTCCAATTAAGCTGCCTTAATTACCAGCAGCTTCTTTCACTTACCTAAACTGTTTGGAAAGTGAGTAATCAATCAGTGTGTTTGGAATCCACAAGACTTCAGACATAGTAAATGATTACTGTAACGATTTCCAACCGGGATGGCTGGAAACGTGCGGGTATGACGGATCCTCTGGGCCCACCGCAGGCGCAGATGGTAACACAGGTGGTGGGTAGCCGAAGTGCAGGTCTGGGTAGCCAGTTCTGGAACAGAGACAGGGCACCGCAGATGTAGCCGTTAAACGTATGCACAGTCCAGGTGTAGCCGGTGAACGTATGGCATAGTCCAGGATGGTAGCAGACTGGGTATGGCAACAGGTATCAGCAGGTATTGGCAAACTGGTGCAGTAGCAGATGTTCAGCAGAAACAAATAAATGTATAGGTAAACATAGAAATGAGGCGACAGCAGCAGTGCAACAGCTAAGGGGTCAAGCTCTGTGCAGGATAACACATCAATGAACTGACACAGGGCAGAGGTAGGACGTTCCTTAAGTAGCCAGAGGTCACAGGTCACTGGGCTGGACAAAGGAACACTGACTCCTTAAATACAATACAATGCAGTGCTGCGCGTGCGCCCAGGACGCCTGGGAGCTGGAGGAAGCAACAGAGACTCAAAAGTGGCAGCAGTAATGGCTGCAGGATTGGCAGGAGCCAGGACAGGTGCGTGCAAAGAGTCAGGGACACCAGAGAATGCTGCAGCAGCGGCCGGGAGACAGGAGACACGGGCACGCGACGGTCCATAGCAGGGACCGCGGCGTGAACCATGACAATTACTTACTTGAAATACCTTTCTGAACTATTTCCACATCTGAAAGAAGCTTGCTGGTAATAAAGGCAGTTTAATTGGAGCACAGTTAAAACTGCACCAAAACTGCACCGTGTGAAGGCACCCTTAACCTTTAGGGTAAACTACATAGTTGCCAACTTTTGAAAGTGGAAAAGTGGGAGACTGTAATGGGCGGCGTGCGTAGCAAAAAATTTGCATGACCACGCCCATCTTGTTGGTACACCATGCCCCTTAGAAAAAGCCACACCCACTCCACCTAAATGCATAGCAGCTCTAGAAGAGAGCCAGGTAGTAGCCGCTTATAGCCACGTAGTAGCCCCTTAATAGCCAGGTAGATGTCCCTATCGCCAGGTGACACCCCTTATAGCCAGTTAGTGCCCCTTATAGCCAGTTAGTGCCCCCTAAAAGTCAGGTAGTGACCTGCACACATAGCAGGGAGTGACCCTAACTAGCAGGCAGTCGCCCACTATAGTCAGGAGTGCCATATGCCAGTAGTGCCCCATACAGTATGCCCCTTGTAGTGTAGTGCCCTCCATGTATGGCAGCTGCACGGAGCGTGCAGCTGCTGACTGACTGTGCGGCTGACTGACTGTGTAGGAGCGGCCCGGCAGCGCCGGTGTCATTTAAAGAACCCCGCTGTCTGCTGACGGTGGGAGGTTCACCAACTCTGCCGGGGTGGCGGGGGGGACTCCCATTAGCGGGACCGCCCCGCCAAAAGCGGGAGAGTTGGCAACTATCACTAATCACCTTGATCATCTCTGTATGGTGTTCTACAATGAGTGGCTCCAGATGATTGCCTGGTTAGGGATCTGGAATAATAAACAGGTGCCTCTCATAAGGTGGGTGCTGTGTTATCAATACTATGTACTATTGTTATTAGATATTACAATAATAGCGAAAGCATAATGGGGAGCTGTATCTAAACTGGTGCAAGAGGAAAGTGGACTGGGTTCCCATGGCAACTAATTACTGTGTTTGGGTTCTAAGGAGCCTGTAAAGAATGTGTGTTGCACCAGTTTTGCTACATTTTCCCAATCTGTTTTGCTTGTTGTACTTTTTTACACAGTTCTTCAACCACGTTGTGACAGGTTGTTTGTCCAGGTTTTTTTGACTAAGTTCACGCTAGTACTGTGACTTTTGTATTATACTCTGTCAGATTTCCTGTAGACAAATATCACTGGTGCCTGACCCGCCCACTTGACTCTTAATTCGGTATAACAGGTTCTATCATTTTGACTGAAAGAGTATGATGTTTTTGTTGATGCCATATTTAGGGGGTTCAGCGGGCACACTTTCTGACACACAGGGCACACCTTCTGTAAATGTGTCAGGCCTGACAAGGCACTATTTTGCCTGCTAAAATTCTAAAGTGGAATGGCCTAAACCCTTAATTTTTAAATATATCAAAATATAATTTATTATTGATATATATATATATATATATATATATTATATATATATATATAATATATATATATAATATATATATATATATATATATATATATATCTCAGAATACTGGTGTAAATCACTTCATGAATTGCTCCCTTTACATAACACCATGCACCCCCTCCAAGAATATTCCTATGCTGTAATAGCTATTTTCTGTCTCAGTGGCTGCAGCGGTCGTGTGTCTTTGCCTGATGTCCCTATGAGCAGTGATATCAGGAAACAGCACACGGCCAACTAGTGGCTGCAGTGGTGACAATGTGACTGCCAGGAGCAGGAAGCAAACAGAAGGCCCAGGGAAATGGCAGGCAAGCAGCAGCACTGCATCAGGGGTTAATGGGAAGGAAGGAAGCCCGCCCTTTGGGTCACCCAGTTCATACTGGATGAACAGATATTATATAGCTTCAGTTGGGTAATTCTTGTTGATGTCATTAAATAGTTTTATGCTTTCTCTATGAGCCGGCCTTAGAGAACGGGGAGATGGCCACACTTGCGCAGTTCTCCCTGTTAATTTCCATGGCAGTTACGAATATTGCTGAGTGAATGTGCTCAGATATACTTGTAACTCCCATAGACATAAATGGGACAGAGCTGGGCAAGTGCGGACATCTCCCCATTCTCTGAGGTCGGCTCTTAGCGAGCCACAAGCAGGCCTCAAAAGGCATTTTGCAAATAAATTATTAGTTAGTTATTGATCATGCCAAACTCTTTAATGTGGTTACCCATAGTGAACGCCACGGCCTACTTCAGCCATATATATTTATTGACATAGCTTCATGTATTTACTATAGTAAACCTACAGCTCAAACCCTCATTGTTGCTCTTCATTCATTCTCGTCTTGACTACTGCAACTCACCCCCTACATCGGTCTCCCTCTCTGCAAATTCTCCCCTCTCCAATCTGTCCTGAATGCAGCAGCCAGGCTCCTCTTTCTTTACCGGCCGCTATACTGATGCCTCTACCCTGTGTCAGTCACTGCATTGGTTGCCCATCCAGTATAGAATACAGCATAAACTCATCACTCTCACCCATAAAGCTCTCCACAGCGCTGCACCCCCCTACATCTCCTGCCTCATCTCTGTCTACCACCCTACCCGTGCTCTCCGCTTTGCTGATGATATCAAATTACATTCCTCAATCATCCGAACTTCCCATGTCCGTCTCAAAGATTTCACACGTGTGGCACCAGTTCTCTGGAACATGCTACTGCGGGCAATCAGGCACATTCACAACCCTCACAGTTTTAAGAGGGCCCTAAGAACACATCTTCTCACTCCGGCATATCAAGATCCCTAATTGCTAACCCCCCACCTGACACTTATCTGTCACTCCCTACACTAGGGCACTCACAGGCACTTATCTGTATATAGATGTACTGTCAGGGTGGCAGGGTCACCCAACTTTTATGTAAACCATCGCCTATTTATGTAACATGGCTGGACCATTGTAAACCTTGCACATCTCACCCTTCATCTCCCCAAGCACCCTCATAGATTGTAAGCTCTCGCGAGCAGGGTCCTCACACCTTGAGTCTCATCTGTAAGTTCTTTTAATGTGTAATGTCTGTGCTTATACCCTCTATATTGTAAAGTGCTGCGGAATATGTTGGCGCTATATAAATAAAGATTATTAATTATTATTATTCTAGTTATTAGGATGTGCAGTGCAGCGGCAAATTATATATACAGTAATTAACAGCAGTGGTGTTTTTTAAGGGGCAGTCCAATGGCATTATGTGTCTTTGCAGTTGTCAGGTTATGACAATGAAGAAGTTGTTAGTGATAATGTGCAAAGTCCTTCATACAAACTGAATTAGTAACTAGGAAGCCTAATGTCAGATCTCATTGTAACCTACAATTAACCTTCAAAGCCTGTCAGTCCCTTCACAAACATGTTTTCTGTAAGAAGAGATCTGAAAGGTTCCTAGCAGCTAAAGGACATCTGTGCTTTTCCTATGGTTGGCCTTTCTGGACACAGCATTATGATTGCCTGTCTGATTACATTTATTTATTCAATGTACATTGCCTCATACCCCTTGAGGCTAACAATATCTTAAATGACCAGACCAGATCTCACTTACCAGGCTGCGGAATATCATCACCACTGTTTTTAAAAAGTTTTATTTTTACAGTTGTGAAAGCATAGCTATAAATTAGGAGTCTACTCAAGCTACTCGGATACAGCCTTGTAAAATGACAAATGTTCACTTTATGTCTCAGGTCCATTATGGGTTTTGCATGCTAAACTGTAAGTACAGGTGATTGAAGCGGATTCTGATTTGAAATACTTGTCTAAGACCGAAAGTGAAGCAATGCCATTGACCTCAATATAAAATATGCATTGCAATGAATATTTTCAGTGGTTGGTTTTTTACTGTGAAGGAACAGAGGTGTAAGGGCTTGTTCACACGACGTTTTTGATCCTTTTTACGGATCCGTTTTTGGCACTTGAAAAGCGCATCCCGAAAGCGGATCCGCAAAAAGCACCAGTGGATACTTTATTTGGATTCGTTATTCATTCTCTCTCTCTCTCTCTCTCTCTCTCTCTCGTGTGTCTGCCCCAGCTCCCATTCATATCGTGTGTCTGCCCCAGCTCCCATTTATATCGTGTGTCTGCCCCAGCTCCCAGTCATATATTGTGTCAGCCCCAGCTCCCATTCAGATCGTGTGTCTGCCCCAGCTCCCATTCATATCGTGTGTCTGCCCCAGCTCCCATTCATATCGTGTGTCTGCCCCAGCTCCCATTCATATCGTGTGTCTGCCCCAGCTCCCATTCATATTGTGTGTCTGCCCCAGCTCCCATTCATATCGTGTGTCTGCCCCAGCTCCCATTCATATTGTGTGTCTGCCCCAGCTCCCATTCATATCGTGTGTCTGCCCCAGCTCCCATTCATATCGTGTGTCTGCCCCAGCTCCCATTCATATCGTGTGTCTGCCCCAGCTCCCATTCACTCACTGACTGACTGTGTCTGCCCCAGCTCCACTCATTGTCGCCGCCGCCGGACACCTCCTCCACCGCCGCCGCCGCCGGACACCTCCACCGCCGCCGCCGCCAGACACCTCGTCCGCCGCCGCCGCCGGACACCTCCTCCGCCGCCGCCAGACACCTCCTCCGCCGCCGCCGCACACCTGCGCCACCGCCGCCACCGGAAACCTCATCCGCCGCCGCTGCTCACCTGCGCTCCCGCACACCTCTCCAGCGATCCCCGTCCAACCTCCCAGTGCGCTTTTCGCATCCGCTTTCAGGATGCAAAGCGCAGCTGTTACGTACCAAGAGTGTGGAGCGCTTTTGGACATGTGCCAAAAGCGGACTCCATTATCTCCTATGGGCTTTCACTTGCGTAAACCGCAATAAGAATTGACATGTCAATTCTTAAAGCGGATGCGAAAAGCGCAGTGCAGAAGAGCTCTCAAAAGCGCATCGCCGATCTCCCGTGGGAACAGCAATGCGCTTTTGCCATTCAACTCAATGTTAATCACACTGACAATTGTTAGATCCGTTTTGCGGATCCGTAAAACGGTTCCGTAAAACGGATCACAAAAACGCCGTGTGAACAAGCCCTAAAGGAGGCAATAAATAACAAAAAGAAAGCTTTTCAACTACTAAAACAGGAGGGCAGTGAAGAGGCACTAAAAACTATTAGGAAAAAAATAAAATATGTAAAACAATGATAAAGGCAGCAAAGCTGGAGACAGGAAGACGTATTGCCATAGAAAGTAAAAGTAAGCCCAAAATATTTTTATATAATTAGTAAAAAGATTAAAATAGAAAGTGTTGGTTCTTTGAAAAGTACTGAGGGAGAGACAGTAGAGGGCGATGAGAAAAAAGCAAACCTATTAAACACTTTTTTCTCCACTGTATTTACCGAGGAGGATGACCTTCCTGTTGATGAGCAGAGGGATGAGGTAAACCCCAACTTAAAAGTTTCTTGTCTAACCCAGGAAGAAGTGCAGCTCCGCCTTAAGAAGATTAAAATAGACAAATCCCCAGGTGCTGATAGTATACACCCACGTGTCCTAAGGGAGTTAAGTGATTTCATAGATAGGCCCCTATTCTTAATATTTATGGACTGTCTAATAATGGAGTATGTCCCAAAGGATTGACGCATAGCAAATGTGGTGCCAATATTCAAAAAGGGTTCAAAAAGTGATCCAGGAAACTATAGGCCGGTAAGCTTAACCTCTGTTGTGGGTAAAATGTTTGAAGGTTTTCTTAGAGATGCTATCCTGGAGTATCTCACTGAAAATAAATGTATAACGCCGTTCCAGCATGGGTTCATGAAGGATCGGTCCTGTCAAACTAATCTCATCAGCTTCTATGAGGAAGTTAGTTCTAGACTGGATCGGGGTGAAGCATTGGATGCAATATATCTAGATTTCTCTAAAGCATTTGATACTGTGCCTGTCACGTCAGAGGAGGTGCAGTGGGCCCTGACTGCCACCCAGCCTACTGTCCCTGCCTACTTGGCGTGCTGCCCTAGGCGGCAGACCCCAACTGGACGACAGCCCCTACGCTGCTAAGTGCAGGGCCGTCAGGGAAACTCAAAGTCCAACAGTCCGGGTCAGTCACAGTACGGGAACGTATATGCCAAGAAACGTAAGCCAAAAGAATAGTCAAAAAGCAAGCCGGGGTCCAAACACGGTCAGGAGTGCAGTACAAAGGCGAGGTCAGGAAGCGAGCCGAGGTCAGAGATCAGGAGAGCAAATACCAATAGGAAACACAGGAAGTAGCAAGGAGAAACCTTTCTCAGGCAAAGACTGAGAGAAGTGAGGGACCCAGAGCCTGCCCCAGCAAACGATTGGTGAGCCTCCGGGCCCTCCTATTGGCCAGTGCGACACACCCTCTGACTTGATTAGCAGCTGAGCTGTCACTCCTAAGCTCATCAGCCGACTTCTCCCTGGGTGTGTCGACTGACTAGAGGGATTAACCCCTACCGTGCCTTGCTGCTTCACGGCGCAAACGTGCGCCGTGACAGTGCCACCTAAAAGGTTGGTAAGTAAAATGAGAATGCTTGGACTGGGGGAAAATGTGTGCAAGTGGGTAAGCAACTGGCTCATGATAGAAAACAAAGGGTGATAATTAACGGTACGTACTCAGACTGGATCCCTGTTACTAGTGGGGTACAACAGGGGTCAGTATTGGGCCCTATTCTCTTTAATATTTTCATTAACGATCTTACACATGAATTGCACAGTAGAATATCGATCTTTGCAGATGACACTAAGCTCTGTAAGGTAATCAACACAATAGAGGATAATGTGTTATTACAAAGGGATCTGGATAAGTTGGAGGCCTGGGCAGAGAAGTGGCAGATGAGGTTTAACACAGATAAATGCAAGGTTATGCACATGGGGAGGAAAAATCCATTACATGATTACATGTTAAATGGAAAAACGCTGGGTAAAAGTGACATGGAGAAGGACTTGGGAATCCTGGTGGACAGTAAACTTAATTGTAGTAGCCAGTGTTAGGCAGCAGCAGCCAAGGCAAATAGGATCATGGGGTGCATTAGAAGGGGCATAGATGCACATGATGAGAACATTATTCTCCCATTATACAAGTCACTGGTTAGACCACACATGGAATATTGTGTACAATTTTGGGCACCAGTGCACAGGAAAGACATTGTAGAGCTTGAACAGGTACAAAGGCGGGCAACAAAAATAATAAAAGGACTGGGTGGACTGCAATACCCAGAAAGATTAGCAAGATTAGGGTTATTTAGTTTAGAGAAAAGACGGCTTCGAGGGGACATAATAAATATGTTTAAATATATTAAAGGTCAATATAGAGATCTCTCTCAAGATTTATTTATACCCAGGACTGTATTAAGAACAAGGGGGCATCCTCTACGTCTTGATGAAAGAAAGTTTCTACATAAACATAGAAAGGGATTCTTTACTGTTAGAGCGGTGAGTCTGTGGAATTCTCTGCCAGAAGAAATTGTCATGGTGAATTCAATAAGAGTTCAAAAAGAGTTTGGATGCGTTTCTGGAGTGTGATAACATAACAAGTTATAGTGACCAAGATTCTGGAGAAGGGTAGCTGATCCAGGGATTATTCTGATTGCCAGATTGGAGTCGGGAAGGAATTTGTTCCCTAAAATGAGGACAATTGACTCCTGCCTCATTGGGGGTTTTTGCCTTCCTCTGGATCAACACTTTAGCAACACTTTAGCACAACAGGCTGAACCGGATGGACGTCTTGTCTTTTTTCGGCCTTACAAACTATGTAACTATGTAACATGTTCATTCTTTGGCCATATTCCACGCAGAAAATGCATGAAAATTTACTATTGATGTCAGTGGAGATGGTTAAAAACCTTGTGTAAAACACACCCCAAAGTTTGCATGTGGTTTTTAATGTGGAAATGTCCAAACTCACATAGCAATAAATGAAGTTCGTTTCTGACCGTAAACCACAAGTATAAAAAGCAACCCTAAATCCACATTCAATACCATGTGAAATTCTTGTTGAAAACTGCGTTGCCTGATGAGTATATTTTACTGGTCGTGTGGACATATCCTTTCATTTTTTTTTTTTAATGAAACATTTTTATTGGCAAGTATAAACAAACCTTGTGTCATTTTGACATGTTAGGGTATGTTCACACATACCCTAAGGCCATGTTCACACGGCTTAATTGCGGGACGTAATTACGTTCCGCAATTACGCCGTGTGGACGGGGGCGGGGCGGGAGCGGGGGAGTGAGCGGGGGGCCGGCACTTCGCCGGCCCATAGACAATCACTGCTAGCGGCGCGTATACGCCACTAGAAAGTGACATGTCAATTATCTCCCCGCCCGGCGGCTTTGCCGGGCGGGGAGAGGAGACGTAATCCATAGTTCTCTGTGAATTACCGTAATGAATGGGCCGTTTTCGGCCCGTAATTGGCGCACTTCGGCGCGTAATTACGGACCGAAATACGGCCCATTTTAAGCCGTGTGAACATGGCCTAACACACACATAATTTCAGGGCGTACTTCAGGATGTAATTGCAATAATAATAACATAAATCAGGCATTTACAGGCAACCTTACAGTTTTCTCCTGATCCAAATTACATCAAATTCCCTTTGGAACATGTAGCATTTGTGTCCTCCACGCAACCAGAGAGAAAGGTATATTAAGCTGGCATCTTCACCTTATCTAGCGTACCGGAGCAAAATGTTTTCATTTATGCCTCATGCACATTGCTGGATTAGAGGTTTGTACAACCTTCGATCTGTACAGAGCCATATTAAGACATGCATGTGTTTTCATATGCCACAAAAAAAAACCTAAGGCCTCGTTCACACGGCTTATTTGGGCGCGGATTGGAGCCGGAATGCGCGCCGTATTTGCGCTGCAGTACGGCTCCAATCCGTCCCAGTCATTACCGTAATCCACAGTTCTCATAGAGAACAGTGGATTCCGTCGCTCCTCCCCGCTCGGCGAATCCGCAGCGGGGGGAGAAAGTGACATGCACATTATTTATGGCGCGTTTATTAATGCATTGTCTATGGGGCCGGCGGGCAGCTCCCCCGCCGCGCCCCCACCCCTTATTCAAGCCATAACTGCGGGCGAAATCCGTCCCGCAATTACGGCTTGAATAAGCCGTTTTAACATTGCCTAAGGAACTAAGGATGAATGCACACCTGCCAGATTTGCTGTGGATTTTCCATTTGTGCATGAAAAATCAACAACAGATTAATGTACTATCCATATGTATGGTATTTTACAAATCCCATTCCCATGTTGAAGAAATTTTCCACATAGAAATTGACCAAAATCTTCATCAAAATATGCATGGTCTGCTGATTTGAATGTGCAGATTTACCTGCAGAAAATTTCCTTAGGAAACCCACCCTAATTTTGCACTAATTACAGAAAATCAAGAAAGAGATAGTCATTGCCTCCAACAATGAAAAGAAAGCCATAGATTTGCGATGAGGGCTCCTTATATGGTCAATTCTGCAATGAGAAGGTTGGGTTTTACCATACTTGCCAACTTTTGAAAATGGAAAAGTGGGAGATGAGAAGGTGCGGCGCACTAAGCGCCCCGACCCAAAAGTTTGCTTGGCCATGCCCTCTTGTTGTTGTACCACACCCCTACCACAAAAAGTCACGCCCACTACACCCAACTGTGTAACGACTCTGGAAGAAAGCTAAATTAGGGTTTTGGCATCACCCAGCTTTCCTGGACTGTTGGATGGTCTATTCAGCATCCAGAAGAGCTGGGAGATACCACCAAACTGTGCCCGCACCTAAATCATTACATTGCAATCAATATTTCTACCATACAGTGATAATATAGTGGTAACCAGTGTACAGAGTGTATATACAACCATACTGTGACCATATAGTGGTAGATACCTATGTACATAGGCTCTGCAGACGTTTAAGTGACTACAGTGTAGTAACATCTAGGGACTCACTGGAGACGTCTCGTGTAACTGGAATTGTTATCCCTCCCTTTTCTTCTCCATCCTGTCCAGAGCACCATGATTAGTGTTGATCGAACTGTTCTTGAAAAGTTAAGTTCTAGTAGAACTCCTTGAATTTTCAGAACTCGAACCGAACATTTTACTTTTCGTTCGGAAAAATTTCTGTTCGATTGCCATTTTCAGTTTAGTTTTCAGCGGCTTTCTGCATTTTTCGCGGCCAAACGATTAGTGTGGAGCACTAAGGTATAGAGCTCTCATTGGCTGCTAAAATCACATGATCATGTTATATGTATTTTCAGCTCCCTCGTACTGTACAAACTGCTCTTAGATGCATTTTCCTCTCCATGAATAAATTTTGGGAGTTTGGTTTTGCTGGCTGATCTTTCCCCCCCAGAAAGCTTTTAAAACCGACTTTTTCAGGCTCACACAATGCCTAAAATATCATGGTTAAAAAATTAAACAAGTTTGGGATTGCAAAATCTACTCATCCCCAAAAATTTCAGTTTTTGAGTTTTGGGGCTCAGTAATTGTATAACACCGTTCCATATCTCCTATGTGTCAAAGGGGTTTTTTGGGGCCCCCTCATCTTTTCAGTTAGCCTTGAAAGGGAAATTAATATTTTGCCTCTCAATTCTTTTCTGTCACTCTTAGAGCCAATTTTCTTCACTAAGTCGTTCCACTTATCCAGTTTACTGTTTTGGATTGTAATTCCAGCGCCTCTTCACCGGTACTAGATATAAAAATTAGCTAGAACATCCTTCTCCCATTTACTTTATGGGGTTGGAGTTCTAGTACAAATGGAAGCCGAACGCGATCACACTAAAGTTGGCGGTTCTTAATCACAAACTAGAACTTTTTACTGTTCGATCTTCTCTAGCCTTTGATGACTTCTTCGACCACATTAATCTCCAAAAAATTGGGTATCTCGCAAGAGATCTAAGAGTGACTTTGTTGATCACTATATTTATAATTTTGCCATAGGCAAACTTAAACTCTATCAGTTCTATATCTATTAAACATTAAAACGTAACTTTTATTTTATCTAACTCTTAACCTCTATGACTACACTATGTAAAAAACCTGATCTCTATCCCCTCATCATTTAACCCTTGCTTCTAAAAGAGGGAATAACTCCCTTTCTATCATCAAGTCTGGTGGAACCCCACTGATTAACAGGGAGCCTTATATCTATAGCATAAGTACTTGATTCAGTAAGGGATCCCAAGCCAACTACTTGGGCAGTCGTCCCTAATTCTCATAGACCACAGAACAAATAAGGCCACCTTGTGACACCGTCTGCAGCAGGTGACACTTGTTGACAGAGGTGAGAGATCACAATTTAAAACCGTTCATGCCTGACCTCGCCGACTTGTTCCGCCAGCTAACTGGCTTTCATTCTCAAGGCATAGAGGTCCGATCACTTGTGGTCTAAGCTCTCTTCCCTTTTATATCATTGTTAGGAAACACCCATACAGTTGCTCACCAATTAGCTATCCAGAGAATCCAACATAAAACCCACTCCCCCCTTCCGAGCGTGCACACTCATAAAATGTCCTGCTGAAGCTGCCACCATGCTATCAATGAGCCAACACATTCAGTCAAATTTTGCCATTCTCCATAAACAGGGCTTGCGCCATCTTACCGTATGCCGTGATCATTGCACAGCTCCAACAAACACCTCAGCCCTGACTGTGATGGGCTTCCATCTCACTTCTCTCATATTATTGCCAACTGCGTGCCTTAACAGGAATGGAACTAGAAGTTAGGTATCCATTACACAGAACACTGCCATCTTTGTCAATTCCCATATGCCCCTTCTCTTCAATCTCTAAATGCATATTTTTCACTTGAGAATATAAACTCCACTGTACTATAGACCTCTGTCATATTATCTTCCCATATAGTCTGTCTCCTATGTATGTAATATGACATATATTCCAATAGAGCTGCAGTACCATTAAATTACCAAGTTCCCACTGCATTGTTGTATCAAGACTTAATTCATAAACTTCTTCTCTTTCACTGTAATATTCATACTTCATTTTAATAATACTGTAGGCACTATGGCTAGCCTCCTCCCTCCAACTGTTCTGACCTCACACGTTTCGCCATTGAGATTCTCTCCTACGGCTCACAGCGAGACATTCAATTCCACACATCCTACAATGGGGGAGAATGTAAGAAACTCCAATATCCTCAAATGCCACCACCTTCCAGCTGATATACGCTCGTTTTTGACTTTAGACCAGCGCCGCAAGCATGGTAACACAATAAATCTCTACATACATGAGTACTTACTTGTTAGTCCCTCTGCACTTTAAGCACGTTTACATGGCACTTCCCCTTATTTGTTAAATAGAAAACATCGGCCTCACGTGATGCATATCTGACATCATTACAGGACGCAGGGAATCAATGAGGAAAAAAAAGTTAGAGTGCAAAAGGGGGGTGAGGTGAGGGGTGGGGAGGGGGAGGGGGGAAGGGGCGCAGGGAATTGTGATTGGTGGATTGAATGGGTAGCTGTGCAGCGTTAGGAGAGAATCTTCTATGGGGAACTTGTGAGTTCAGACTGTGAGAGAGGGAGGGAGGGCTAGCCATAGGGCCTACAGTATTATTAAAATGAGTATGAATATTACATGTGAAAGAGAAGTAGTTTATGAAATATTAGTCTTGAGACAAACAATGCAGTGGAACAGTATTTTAATGGGGTCTGCAGGCCTCATATTGAACCAGGAATCTGCATTATTACATACATAGGAGAAGGAGCTTTATGGGTAGATAATATGACAGTGGTCTATTGTTCCGTGGAGTTTATAATTCTCAATGAATATGTAATAGAAGATATTGAAGTGAGGGGCTTATGGGAATTGACAAGATGGCAGTTGCTGTGTATAGTGATTCATAGTCTGCTTAGTTCTTTCTAGGGAGGCACGCAGGTTGCTAATAATATGAGAGAAGTGAGATGGAAGCCCATCACAGTCAGGGATAGGTGTTTGTTGGTGCAGTGCATGGCACGGGCAGTACGGTAAGATGGGGCGCAAGCCTGTATGGAATGGACAAATTTGAATGAAGGTTGTTGGACTAATGAGAGATGGTGGCAGCTTACAGCAGTCATGTTATGGGGGGGGGCGGGGAGGGGAAGTGTGCAGCGCGGAAAGGGGAGTGGGTTTTATGTGGAGTTCTCTGATAGCTCAAATTGGTTGAGCACATGTATGGGGTGTTTCATCTAAAATGATATTAAAGGAATGAATGAGCGTAGACCACATGAGATCGGACCACGCTAAGCCTTGATAAAGCCAGGTTAGCTGCGCGATAATGTCGGCCGAGGTCAGCTTGACGTTTTTAACATTGTGATCTTCACTCTGTCTACAAGTTCACCTGCTGCAGACGGTGTCACAAGGGGGCCTTATTTGTTCGTGTCTATGAGATTTAGGGACGATATAACACCCCTGCCTCCAGTAGGTTGGCTTGGGATCCCTTAATGAAGCTAGTTCTTTGCGATTGATATAAGGCTATCCTGTTATATAGGTGGGGTCCACCAGATCTGATGATTTAGAAAGGGAGTTATTCCCCCTTTCAGAAGCAAGGGTTAAATGATGAGGATTGAGATCAGGTTTTTAAATTAGTGTGTATAGAGGTAAGTGTTAGATATAATAAAAAGTACGTTTTAGTGTTTAAGAGATTGAGAATGATAGTGTTTATAGTTTGCCTATGGCAAAATAGTAAATATTCTCCGACCACGACTCGCAAAATTTACCACAAAAACATATTAGAATTCAATTTTTTTTATTCACTTCCCTACCTGTAGCCACCTCTGTACAAACGCATTTTGGGTGATTGGTGTAGGTGGAAAGGTTATGGGGTGATAGGTGGAGTGACAAGTGGAGGTGAGAGGAATATGGGGTAATAAGTGGAAAGGTTATGGGGTGATAGGTGGAGGTAAGAAGATATGGGTAATAGGTGCAGAGGGTGTATGGGAGTGGTGGTGGGGGGTTGTATTTTGTGTTGGCTCTAGATGCATAAAAACATTGGTGGGGAGTGGTGGAAGAGAGGAGTAAGTAGAAAAGCTTACAGTACTCTTTTGGGGGGAGCATAGGACATCCCCCTGGAGATGGTGCTGCGGCTATTGTGCCGTGCACTCCCCAGAATCATATACATAGTTTACATAGTTATTAAGGTTTTTGAAAAAAAAAGACACGTGTCCTTTCAGGTTCAACCATGGGTGGGGAAAAAAGGTGAAGGGAGGGAGACAAGGACCACCCGCCTCACCCACCGGCCAAGATGCCACGAACCACAAGGCAAGAAACCAATCCGCTCTGGAGAGACCCAACCCCGGAAGCCGCCACAGCCAGGATCCAGATTTTTACATAGTCTAATATGCATTAATATTCTTAGTTGTGGGATAGTTTATGGAGCCTTTCTTGAAACTCCAACTGTTCTGTTGTGACACAGCTCCCTAGGAAGGGCTATTCCACAGATTCGCAGTTCTTACAGTGAAGAACGCTTTTCTCCTCTGGAGATTGAATCCTTTTCTCTCTAGGTGAAGGGAATGTCCCCTTGTTTTTACATGAAATAACTTTTTGTAGGGACCATTTATATATTTGTATAAATTAATCATGTCCCCCTGAAGCCATCTTTTCTCAAGACTAAATCAGTTCAATTCTACTAACCTCTCCTCATAACTAAGATGCTCAATTCCTCTTATAAGTTTGGTTGCTCGTGTTTGCACTCTCTCTAGCTCCATTACATCTCTTCTATAAACTGGGGCCCAGAACTGAACAGCATATTCTAAGTGAGGTCGCACCAATGCTTTATACAGCAGTAGAATTACATCCTTGTCCCGCGAGTCCATACCTCTTTTAATACACGCCAATATCTTACTTGCCCTAGAGGCAGCTGATTGACATTGCATGCTGTTCTGTAGTTTATGATCTACAAGAACGCCCAGATCTTTCTCAACAAGTGATTCTCCAAGTTTTTCTCTCCCTAGGACATATGACGCCTACAGATTATTTGTACCCAGATGCAGAACCTTACATTTCTACAAATGGAACCTCAATGGCCAAGTTGATGCCCAAACACTCAGTGTGTAGATAAGCCCTGTTTGGCTGTTCTCTGTTCACAGTAAATTATGTTTTTTTTCAAAAATTTCAAAGATGGTAGGTCCTAGAGGGTTGAAAATTGGTCTAAAACCCTCCAAGGCAATTTAGGTGCAGAGTGGTCTATACACTTCACTTGGCGTAGAGAACCATTTTAAAATGTCTACATATAGTTACATAAGTTAGTACGGTTTAAAAAGACACGCGTCCATCAAGTTCAACCAAGGTTGGAGAAAATGTGGGTGGAGGGAGGGAGACAAGGATTTTCAGCCCAGCCTCCCCACTGGTGAATGCCCTAAAACCCAAAAGGCAAGAACCAACCTGCTCCAGGGGATACCCCAGCTCTGACCCCAGAGCCGCCACCAGCCAGGATCCAGAATTTTACATAGCTATGTATGCATTAATCTTTTGTTTCAGGTAGATATCTAAGCCTTTCTTGAAACTCCCAACTGTTCCTGCTGTGACCAGCTCCTCAGGCAGAGTACCCCAGATTTACAGTTCTTACAGTGAAGAACGCTCTTGTCCTCTGGAGATTGAATCCTTTTTTCTCTAGCAGAAGGGAATGTCCCCTTATCTTTGGAGGGGGCTTTACTTGAAATAATTTTTCCCCTACTTTTTGTAGGGACCATTTATATATTTATATAAATTAATCATGTCCCCCAAAACTGTCTTTTCTCAAGACTAAATAAGTTCAATTCTACTAACCTCTCCTCATAACTGAGATGCTCCATTCCCCTTATAAGTTTGGTTGCTCGTCTTTGCACTCTCTCTAGCTCCATTATATATTTCTATAAACTGGAGCCCAGAACTGAACAGCATATTGTAAGTGAGGTCGCACCAATGCTTAATACAACAGTAGAATTATATCCTTGTCTCGCGAGTCCATGCCTCTTTTAATACACGCCAATATCTTACTTGCCTTAGAGGCAGCTGATTGACACTACATGCTGTTCTGTAGTCTATGATCTACAAGAATGCCCAGATCTTTCTCAACAAGGGATTCTCCAAGTTTTTCTCCCCCTAGGACATAACACGCCTACAGATTATTTGTACCCAGATGCAGAACCTTACATTTCTACAAATGAAACCTCAATGGCCAAGTTGATGCCCAAATACTCAGTGTGTCCAGGTCTGCTTGGAATTTATGAGCATCTTCCATAGATTGCACTACCCTGCATAGCTTGGTGTCATCTGCAAAAATAGAAACCGTGCTATTGATCCTCTCCACAATATCATTAATAAATACATTGAATAAAAGAGGACACAATACTGAGCCCTGCGGCACACCACTCATAACAGGGGACCACTCAGAGTAGGAGTCATTTATCACCACTCTCTGAGTATGATCCAGCAGCCAGTTTTTAATCCAATTACACACTGTTATCTCTAACCCAATTGATTCTAATTTACCTAACAAACACTTATGAGGTACAGTGTCAAACGTCTTTGCAAAGTCTAAGATCACAATATCCACAGCCTCCCCGCTATCCAGACTTCTACTCACCTCTTCATAAAAACAGCTCAGGTTGGTTTGACAACTTCTGTCCTTAGTAAATCCATGCTGGCAATCACTTATAATATTGTATTCTTCTACATATTCCTGAATATAGTCCTTGATGAGCCCCTCAAACATTTTTCCCACAACAGATGTTACGTTTACTGGTCTATAATTACCTGGGCAAGATTTGGAGCCTTTTTTGAAGAACTACATTTGCCTTGCGCCAGTTTCCTGGCACTATACCAGTTACCAGAGAATCTCTAAATATCATATACAGGGGCACTCCGATAACCGAGCTATACAGGGGCACACCGATAATATTGTGCAGGTTGAACTCCATACCCTGCACCCCCAGAAGATCAATTGCAGGCATGCTCTTCAGGGGATGCAGGAGATGGAGTCTAGTACTGTCATTTTTTTTAATGTTCTTATATTCATACAGGTTTCCCCTTTGGACTATGTCAGAGTCATTGGATTATGTTGGTTCAACGTTGAATTGATTTCTTTAATAAAATGATGAGAGGGCTGATGTCGGGGAGTATTTATTTAAATAAAAGTTTTTTGTCCAATTTGTGTGTTTTTATTTCCCATTCAATTCCAGTTTTAGTAATGGTGATATCTGAAGACACCTCCCATTACTATGCTCGGGCTTGTGTACGCGGTGTTTTTTGTCACCCAAGGCTGACCCCAAACCCCCGTGTCATTATTACCCTGGATTAAGCCCCAGGGGTACGGGGCAAGCCAGGAACCATCAAAGTAAACCCCCTCTAATGTGAGGTTGCTTTGGAGAGCTGAGGGGTATTTTTTAAAGAAAACCTTACATAGTTTTTCCCCCCCTGGCTGAGGACAAAAAAAGGTATGCCGAATTCTGTTTCCTCCCGCTGTGCCCCTTATTTTGTAAATGCGGAGTTTTTTGTGTTTTTAAATGCTAAATCTGCAGTTTTCAGCCAGAAGAGTATTGAAGAGTCTTCAGAGAGTCATTTTTTTTTCAAACCCGGGCCCCAATTGGAGGCAAGCCCCCCCCCACCTCAATGACAAACCCCTTTTTCTTTGAATAGGTAAGAAATGTGAAAAAATGTCAGTGGGCGGAGCTACCCTTTTTGGGGTGGGGGGGCTAACCCTACTCATAATAAGTTTTGAGGGTAAAGCTCTAAAACTGCTCATTTAAAGAATAAGGCACGCGCTGGAAACGCAGGTCTGAACTACCTTTGTGCTGCCCAGCAAGGGGGGCCCAAAAACCCTATTGACAGGTTCCCTTTTAAATCGGAAGGAACAGTGTGTGGCCCCCATTCTATAATATTGGGGCTGTAGCTGTGGTTTTAACTTGGCTGTTTATTGAAAATGGGGGGAAGCCCATGTGAGCCACCAGTGAGTGTGGGAGGGTGGGGAGACGGAGTGGAACGCACAACGGGGGAACAGGGAGAGGTGCAGCTGTGCGGAGTTGTTGCGGAAATTTTTGTGCGTGACGGGTGGGGATGGATGCTGGTGCCCCCAGATCGTGTTAATGTCACAAAAGTGGGGCCCCAGGGGGGTGCCCTATGCGACGGGGCTGGTGCTGTATGGGTATAGACTCTACACCCATAAGACCCCCCTGGAAAACTTCTGTCCTCTGACAAAATCTGGGACACGTGGAAATGACCCAAAACCAGGCCAGCAAGGAAAAACCACTCCCACAGCTCCCAACTCCCGTGCCCCTGTCTGCTGCTTCCACTCCTTCCCCCCCCTCCGACCGTCATGTGTATATAGAAAGTTACGTAGCTCTGTTGCGGCTCTGTAAAATAATTTACTTTTTAAACATGAGCGGTTGGGGGGTAAAGGGCCGGAGGGAGCAGTCGCAGGCAGGGGCGAAAAAGGCGTCAGTAACTTTACTAATCGGTGTGTATATAATTACATGTATAAGTGTTACTGACAATCTGTCTGTTTGTAAGACTGTCAGTAACTGTAAGTAGTTACCCTAAGTTACTGACAGCTCTTATATTACAGACAGGTTGTCAGTAGGTACTATAGACGTGTGTTTTACTTGCAAATAATGGGAAGTTATGACAGTGTTCTGCGGGCCCTGCCTGCGACTGCCAACCCATCCCCCTCACCTTGACCGCTCAGTATTAGTAAGTTATTGACAGAGCTGCAGACAGAGATGGCAATAACTTACTATTTACACAGTAGCAGTGGGGTGAGGGGCCAAAAAGCAAGGGGGAGCAGAAGGGGTAAGTATACCCCTGAAAAGGCTGTGGGCACTGCCCTACTAACCTTTATACATGGCAGAGGCCGCCACCCCACGCAGTGGCACCAGAGCAGCGTCCTGACGCTACTCAGGCGCCGTGTTCATTTAAGGAACCCCCGCCGCCTGCTGGTGGCGGGCGGTTCGGCTCACCCTTCCGGTCACCCCCATTTGCGGGAACCTCCCATCCAAATCAGGAGTGTTGGCATGTATGGGTATTACTGTGTTAGAGTTCAATGTAAAATATATTCACATAAAGCGGTCAAATTGTGGTGTATTTCCATAATTACTGGAAACTTGCAACACAATTTGTAATGACATAGTAGGGTTGAATAAAGACATAAGGTTATCAAGTTCAATTAAAGGTAGGGAAAGATGTGGATGAATGGAGGGGTACAGGTAATTTTTAAACTTTGTTTTTTTCCCCTATGGATGCAACTTTTTTAAATTTTAAAGGCAAAACCATTTGCTCTAAAGGAATATTTAATTTCTGATCCCAAAATCAGAATAGATCTACATGCTTATAAACACTTTATACAGCTACGTAAGTCTTCAGTGTCGGCTTGGGGTGCCTGGGGCCCACCAGTGGAGTTTATTCATACATACTACACATGTCCTTTGCTTTCGGCTTCATTTTCTCTGCCTTTCTCCCTGAAAAGGAATCTTGGGCCCGCCATTCCCCGGGTCTCCATGCCCGAGGCCCCTGGGGGTTTCCCCCTGCTTCCCCCTGCCCCTCCAAACCTGTAAGTGTTAATATTATTGATTGCAACATAGAAAAATTCAGCTTATCCAACCGAATGATGCAGTGCCACAGATGGAGCTCGTGAAGGAGAAAGTTGGATCCTATGGTATAAATTGGGAATGGATAAACCAGCCGCACATCTGGACTGCAAATGCATTAAAACTTTTCCTTTATTAAGTCAATTTAAATAAACAAGCAGCCGTTTTTTCCGGGCATGGTTTTAACAACACACTATCCCTTTTGGGAAATGAGGTTTTTGGGTATGCGTACTTGTTCGTAGCTGACTAGCACAATAAATGGTAACATCCTTTATATTGTTAAAATTGGTTACGTTCCTCCACCTACTGCAAAGGTAGGAAAACACGCCCCATAAAATATCTAAAAACATCAACATTGAATCAAGTGGAACAAAATCTAATTTAAGAAAATTTTTAGTTGGGAAATAGTTATTAAGCCTTCCTTAAAGTTCCAAAAGTTCTGCTGTAAACCACTCTTGGGGGCGGTTTTTCATAGTTTCCCTTGTTTTCTACAATTTTGCAAAAACTGCAAAGGTTTGCTGTGAATTTGCTGTCAAATTTCAATTTGACTACATTGTGTGTTTACAAAGTACCATTAGGCCATGTTCACACGGCTTAAAAATTTGGCGTTTTTTCGTCCGTAATTACCGCCGGAGGCCCAAAAAACGCGGAATCGTCCAAATTTTATTACGGTAAAACACAGTTCTCATAGGAATTGGTTACGTCTCCCCCTGTCCGGGGAAAACGCAGGGGGGAGATAATTGACATTGAATTTCTCGGCGTATACCGTGCTGGTAATGAAAGTCTATGGGCCGGGCGAGGGGCCGACCCCCCCCTTCCCCCCCCGCCCCCCGGCAAACCCCGTAAATTTGGGGGGGGTAATTTCCCCTGCAAAAAACACCGTTTAACCTAGTCTTATGGTACTGTTTAAAAACATTTTTTTGCTTGGGAAAAATGTAGTGTGGGCAATCTGTTGTATTTGCTAGAACCATAGGATAGTCAGATTAGAATCATGTAAAGGTATTGTAGTTTTCATTAAAAAAAATATTATTAATACCAAAAGCTGATCAATGCTGTACAGCTAGTGGAGCAATTAACTAGTAATCCAGTTCTTTTTGTACATTCTTTCCTAATTCGCTTAACAACACATATGATCAAATATGCAGGTCTCCAAAGACAGTTGTTCTATTGATTCTGTACCGCTCCATAAACAACTGATGAGATTATTCTTGGTTGCTACCCACTCAGAATATATTTCGAGGTGCCTGTAACATTAAAGCCCTGTGGGCCCTGTAGGGGACTTGTTTTTCACAGAAAAAACCCGGATTACCAGAACTCCTCCAGACTGTCAAAGTGCGAAAGAAAATTAAAAAAAATAAATGAACTTATTTATGAACAAGACAATGTCTTACATAAGCACTGAAGGCTCCTTAAATAATGTTTAGTCATATGTCACATTACTACTATAGAATGAATATGTAGAAGGAAATCCTCTTCTAGAATGACACTGTTTTTGATTAGTGTTGTGCACATCTCTGCCTGTACAATTCAATTAGACTTGTAAAAAAAATTCAAGATCGGGACATGCCAAACCTGATTTTTTTTCCTTCTGTCCCTGGCCCTAACTCTAATTCGAGGCCTAAATTGGGTTTGAAATTAGGATTTTTAGGCTTAATCTTTTTCTCTCAGCAGAATTTATATGTCCACTGGTGCAGTCACTCCAATGTCACTTTCGCCTTGACATCACTTCTGGCCTAATGGGTCATGGGTCCAACCGTAATGAAAGTGCTTTGATTCGGTCCAAATTTGACTTAAATCTGAGGTGTATCACTGTTATGATCAACAAATACTCAACTTTTTTTCGCAATGGTAGCCCAATGCACTTGATGTTTGCAGAACACTCAGTGGCACAATACACTTGGTGGCTGTAGTACAAACTTCACTTTACAGATAGTTTCTGAATAGCCCTGGACCAAAGATCACTGATGAGCTCTAGCAGACTACTAGCTTAGAAAGCCTGTGGTTAGGCTGTGCATGGTTATATGGCAGCGATTAGCATATCAGCTATGTATATAAAAGCCTGCTAATTACTTTGACATGAGAGCAGGAGATGTTTAGCTCTGAAGCTTCTCTGGACTTTAGATAAAGTAAACAAAAGTAATTAGTCTCCTTTATTTGTTAGATCAGATAACACTCAAGCTCTCAAGCTGCCAGCAGTTCTGTGTGCCTACCTGTGATTACGGTATCCATGCTATCAGATAAGACAAACAGCAGGTAAGAGTAGACCAGTAACCTAGAGAAACCTGAGTGTACTCAGAGCTGATAAAATCACTTTTATCTCCTAAACAAGGCAATATATTTGGAACATTTCTTTATCTACTATTCCCTACTTGTTGTAAGATATTTTTTTAAATGAGGCAATCCCTTTAAGGCCCCTCACTTTTGACCAGCTACAACTACTAGAAACCCCAACTGCAACTTTCCTGTATCCTCAACTCTCTAACATGCTTTTGGGCCTAATCTACTCACAGATCGAAAACAGGATCCACCTTTTTCCCATCTAGTACAGAGACACTCCTAGCGCCATTGTAGCACATAACTTAGCACCACAACATAAATGCCAGATGCTAAAACAGCACCTGGGCCTATACTGACCATTATACCTCCTCTACCCAGCTGGCATGGTATCCAGTGTCTCTGGCAGGGTATAAAGGCACCACTGGCTCCAAAAGCCAGTGGACTGACAGCTACAACACAAAACTTTACATTTCTTATTGTTCAGATATTGAATCCCCACTGAGGTGGATAATAAAATTACAGAGTCTATTATTTAAGTAGGGTCTTATAACTCCTATTTAAGTAGCCTGCTGATTTAATTTGGAATTTTACACAAATTTACAGAAATGCTATTGGTTTTATGCTCTGAAATATCTGAAATAATCTTTTTGCTTGTTGATTGTAAAATACATTGGATGAAAGAAAATTGGTGACATGTTCAATACTTATAAGAAAATATGTTTCTGAAGGTGCTATAATTGACATAAAATTCTCACCAGATCCGCATAGGCAAAAATATGAAACCATTGATGGCCATAAATTAAGTGTCATAATGAGAAATGGCACAGGAAAAAAGTATTGAACTCGCTTACTGTAATTTATTTAATACTTTGTACAGCCTTTGTTGGTGATGACAGCGTCAAGATGCCTCCTGTATGGAGAAACTAGCCACATGCATTGCTCAGTGGGATTTTGGCCCATTCAAAACCTGAAGGTTCTGTGAGCTCCTTCTATGAACTCTGAGCTTTTGTTTCTTCCATAGATTATCTATTCAATTGTGGTCAGGTGATTGGCTGGGCCATCCTAGCAGCTTTATTTTCTTCCTCTAAAACCAATTGAGTGTTTGGATGGGCTCACACTATGTTTTTGGCTGCGTCGCAGGTATCCGTCAGGGTACTGTTAAAAAAAAGTTCCCCTATGCCCTATGGAGGATAATAGAGCACACAGGAAAAGCATATGCCATCGGGAAATAGATCAAACGTAGCCCACTCCATTCTCCTGTGGAACTATGCAGTCCTGGATTGATTGCCCTTCCACAGGACCTGATATGTTTTACAAACCAGCTCTGGTGGTATCTGGTACAACGTGCAGATAAATCCAAGGCTAGTACACCTCACACTGCATGTGCCAGATACATAAGGTTAGTACCTGGAACATTACACATCATAATACCATAGGTGAATAAAGCATAACCTTTAAGTGATCTGCATTAAAATTACCAGACTTAATAACATCTAGATGCAACAAACTTAAAAGGGTTGTCAATGTGTTTTTTTTAATACATTTTTGTTGCTGCTATAATAAAATACAAGACTTATACTCACCTTTGTACTCACTTGTTTCAGTGCTGATGCTCCTACTTTCCGCTCCTAACGGTCAGGTCGTCATCACTGTAGCCACTGATTGCCTATAGAGCAGGGGTCCCCAACCGCCGTTCCGCGGACCGGCACCGGGCCTTAGCGTATCCCCTGCCGCTCCGCGGCCCCGGCCTAACAGGTTCCGGCCCGCCCGTGACCCTTTAGTCCGGCCGGGGCGGCGGCCAGTTGGGACCCGCGCGCCTGTAGACCTAGGAAAGAAGACAATTTTTCCGCCCTGCCTTCCCAAAGCGAGACCGTCATTTTTGCTCCCGCCTTCCCCCCGGAGAGCGGCGCAGGGAGGGCTAATCTACACCACCCGGGGCGGGAGTGGCTTGCTCAGAGGAGGGCCACCCCCGGGGTAGTGTGGCTGCTAACTTCTTATTCTGGGAGGGAGTTTTCCTTTCTTTTTTTTTTTTTTTTCTGGGCGCCTTTTTACACTATCTTCATTACTGGGCAGCTATTATCACTATGGGGGCAGCTATCACTACTGGGGCAGCTAACACTACTTTTGGGGGAGCTACATCATACTGGGGGCCAGCTATCTACCGGGGGCAGCTATCTTACAAATACTGGGGGCACTATCTACTACGGGCAGCTATTACTACTGGGGGGCAGCTATCATCACTACTGGGGCAGCTATGTATCACTACTGGGGGTAGCTTATGTGTCACTACTGGGGGAGCTATTTCACTACTGGGGGCAGCTAAATTTCTCTCGGGGATATTTTACCCATAGGGCCCTAAAAAAACGTAAAACACTTTATTTGGGGGTGTGTTAAATTCTAAGCATCCAACCCCTCCCATAACCCCGCCCCTAATAACCACGCACCCAATAACCCCGCCTCCCACTGGGCCGTGGAAAAATTGTCGTGCATCAAACCGGTCCCGGGTAGAAAAAAGGTTGCGGACCGCTGCTATAGAGGACACATGCCATTGCCTGATATCAATATTCGGAAGTGAACAGCTCTGAGAGTTGATATCAGGCAATATGAATGACTTCTGCAGTGATAAAAATCCAGCCACCGGACGCAGGAAGTCAGCAGAAGAATTGGAAAACCGCCAGGAGCTTCAGCACTGAAACAGGGCGAATATAAAGGTGAGTATGAGTTTTTTTTATTTTGTTATATCAGCACCATTTTTTTATATTAAAAAGGCACATGGACAAAACCTTAGGTGCAGTAAAAAAAAAATAATTATTTTCAAATGGGGATTTTTTATAACTGTTAGATATAAATTGTTGCCAGTGACTCATATATGCATACATCAGTTTGAAATGAAATTATTATTGGTTATTTTGAAAGGGCCATTACCTCCAAGATGCTGTACATCCAAAAATGGGGTATAGGTTCATGACATAAGACAAAAACAAGTACAATAAGCATCACTAAATGAGAAACTAACTGGTACATAATGAGAGAGGGCCAAAAACTGTGTTTCAGAGCAGGCCAGGATTAGAGGCAAGGGATACCAAGAGCACTTCAAGGATATAACCAGGAAATTTCCGAATTGGCATACAGTTGCAGGCCAGTGGTGGCTTCCATAGCTACCATGTTAACGGTTCTATTACTTCCTACCCTTGTGGACAATCGAGACATCAGATCCACAAAGACCAGTGCAACACGAACCCAAAAACAAATAAGCATACATGGACACATACCTATTGTCCATGTGCCCCTAAAGTGGTAGTATGTCTAGTAAAGTTTATCTTTCTAGTAAAGACAAATTGTTATAATTACATAATAAAGGAATTTTGTCTACGTAAATGAGTCCCTGTAGTAGATAATAATTAATTGCTCTCAAGCTCATGTACTTGAGACAGCAAATGATGCAGCAAAGTAATTTAGAGATATTTTTTCTCTACTTGCCAGAAAAGGAGAGTACATGTGTAAGGTGAGAGTGGCTATGGCAGCGCCCAACTGCGACTGCCCATTGCCTGTAGCAACCACCCTTACGAGAGTTCTTTTGCATTGCGGGGATAGGTACGGAGTGGGATGTGTGGTGCACTGCCGGTAATAATGTCAAACAACACGTTTTATCCAGGGTTAACAAGGCTTTTACTCTTGACTCTTAATACTGTTGTCACTCCGTACAGTTTCCTTGTGTCACGAGACCCAGCAGCTTCAGTACACAGTACACCAAGGGACTCTCCTTATGTCCACCTCACTGCGCTGCCTGACCTTTCCAGTAGTCTCTCCCTGGTTCTCTTCTCTGGAGATGGGCTTGACCCCAGGAGACTTCTATACAGGTCACTTTACTCTCCCAGGAACGACCTTGCAGAAAGCCACAGAAATCTTCCACCTCTCATGGCTGCTGCAATCCTCCTCCTCCTAATTCTCACTCTCTCCTTGCTCAGATACGAGCCCCAACAACTGTCAACTCTCTCTCTCCTGTCACTAACTGCAGCATCATCCCCCTCAGCACCAGCTGGCCCCCCTCCTCATCCAGACCAGCTCCACCCCTCGAGTTTGCTGATTGGCTGTCCAGTCCCAATATTACTAACTACACATGCCCAAATTGCCTGCCTGAACTTATTTACTGCTCCCTTACCTTAACCAGGCAAACCTGCCCTCTGGTTTCCCATAGCAACTACCTGTGCTACCAGCCCAACACAAGTATAACCCCTTACACATGACCTCCAAGTGGAGAAGAAGCAAATGCAGATAACATTGTCACACAGCCCTGAGCTGAAGAGGAACAACCTGTGCATAGAGGGAGCTTATTGTATATCTTTAATACATTCAGCTCCATCCTAAATCAGTTAGCTGCTAAATTCCCCAACGCATAATATTGCACCTAAAACCTCACATGATATCGAGGCTACATTCAAACATTCAGCTTCTTAGATGTAGTTTTTGGAGCCAAAACCAAGAATTAATTTAAAACAAGGACATACATCTTTCTTTAACCCCTTCCCAACATTGGACGTATGCATACGTCCTGGCGATCGTGCGGGCGAGGCATGCACGATCGCGACATGGAACCAGCGGTAAATTACCGCTGGCTTCTGCCCCATCACCCCCGGCCGGAGGGGGTGTTTGGACGCGGAGTGAAATAACGCTTCATTACCGCAACCTGTCATGGCCTGCGTTTAATAAAAGCGCAGGCAGGAGGAGTGAGCTCCTGCTGCCCTCCGATCCGGCGCAGCGAGCGGCGGGGATGCCGCTCGCTGGTCTCTTCCCGGACTCCCCGGATGCTTTCTAAAATGCATCCGGGTAGTCTGGTGACACCCACCATGCCACAATGCTTTTGTGGGAAATCGTGTCAGTAGTTACCATGGCGACCTATGCACAGCAGAAAACGCTATGCATAGGTTCCTTTTTCAAAACAGCATCTAACCCGATTGCTTTTACCCAGTGGGGATTTGATGTTACAAATCCCCACTGGGGAAAAGTAAAAAAAATGTGAAAAAGTGAAAAAAAAAAGTAAAAAACGTAAAACACAAACACAAAAAATAAAATTAAAAACATGTCCCCCGCCCTTTTCCCCTTTACAAACGCCAATCGCCCCAAAAAAGATCAAAAATAAATAAAGTACCCATATTTGGTATTGCTGCGTGTGTAACGACCAACCCTATAAATCTGTCACATTAATTAACATGTACGGTGAAGGCCGTAAAAATCAAAAACAAAAAACAGTCACAGAATTGCGATTTTTGTACATCCTGCAGCACATAAAATGGAATAAAAAGCGATCAAAAACTCATATAAACGCCAAAGTTGTATCAATTAAAATGTCAGTTCATCCCACAAAAAAAAGTCCTTACACGTCTCTGTATACGGAAAAATAAAAAAGTTATGGCTCTCAGAAGACAGCGATACATAAATATTATTTAACACAATAAAAACACTTTTTTTTTTAAAGTGCTTCAAAATTAAAAAAAACATATAAATGGGTATCACCGTAATCATATCGACCAGAGAGTAAAGCTAACTGGTCATGGATGCTGCACGGTGAGCGCTGTTAAAAATAAAAAATAAAAAAACACTACTCGGATTGCAGTATTTTCTTTAACCTGCCTTCCAAAAAACGGATTTGAAACTGATCAAAAGTCTTGCCCCCCCAAAAAATGATCCCCAATAAAAATCAACTCACCCGCAAAAAGCAAGCCCCTACACAGCTCGTACACAGAAAAATAAAGTTATGTCGCTCAGACTATGGCGATGCAAAAATATGTTTTCTTTTTTGGATAAATGTGTTTTTATTGTGTAAAAGCAGTAAAATATAAAGAAAAATATACAAACTGGGAAATCGCTGTAATCGTATTGGACTGTGAGTAATACTAGCATGTCAGTTGTACTGCACGGTGACCGCTGTAAAAAATAAAAAATAAAAAACACTACCGGAATGCTGTATTTTGTTCAAAATGCCTCACAAAAACCTTAATAAAAAGTGACCCAAAGGGCTTATGCCCCCATAATGGTACTAATAAAAACGTAAATCATCCCACAAAAAACAAGCCATAATCAGCTCTGTATACAGAAAACTGAAAACGTTATGGATTGGTCAGAACGGACAACATAAAAAGCAATTTTTCTAGACCTATTTCTATTGTGGTAAAAGTAATAAAACATAAAAACTATATAAAATCTATATCATTGCAATTGAACCAACCCCCATAGAAAAATTTTTCCTGTCATTTATACTGCACGGCGAACGCTGTAAAATTGTAGCCCAAAAAAACAATGGGGAATTGCGTGTTTCCCCTCATTTTCATAGCCCAATGCAAAACAAACAAACTTTGGAAACCTGTGCACCCAAAATGTACAATACACCCTAGATGAGATCTATGAGGCGTACTGAATCCAAAAAAGGGGGGACTTCTGGAAGGTTTCACCTGTTTTGGTACTTTGCGGGCTTTTGTAAATGTGACATGGCCCCACCAAAATCTGCGTTCCAAAAGCCAAATAGCGCTCCCTCCCTTATACGCCCTGCCATGCGCCCAAACGGCAGTTTACACCCACATGTAGGGTATTTTCCCAAAATTGGAAGAAATTGCGTAGCAAAGTTTTGGGTGCTTTTTTTACCCGGATGCCTTGTCAAAATTAAACATTTTCAGCTAAAATTGCAGATTATTGGAAAAAAATTTTTTCTTTCATTTTCCCGGCCTAACGCTAAAAAAAATTTGTGACACACCTGTGGGGTCGATATGCTCAATATACCCTGGATATATTCCGTAAGGGGGTTGTAGTTTCTAATATGGGGTTTTTTTTTGGGGAGTTTAATTAAGTTTTTGCACCTTAGGGTGTCGCAAACCTGAATGGCCTTAAACAAATGTATGAAAATGAGCCCAGATCCGGGAGGTGCTCCTCCTATTCTGGGGGTTTGGTGTTGAGCCAAATAATGCACTAGGGCCACATATGGGATATCTCTGAAAACGGGCAGAAAATTTAGGAAAACAATATTAAGTTGCATATCCTGATCAATTTACCCTATTCTTGTGAATAATGTATAAAATTAAAAATCTGCAAAAAAAGTGAATTTTGAAATTTCACTTCCACTTTGCATTAATTTCTGTGTGAACACCTAATGGGTTAATAAAATTCCTAAATGCGGTTTTGAATTACCTTAAGGGGTGTAGTTTCTTAGATGAGGTCATTTATGGGGGGGGTATCTAACATACAGGTCAATCAAAGTCACGTTAGAACTGGACTGGTCCCTAAAAAATGTATATTGCAAATTTTCTTGAAAATGTGAAAATTAGTACTAAATTTCTAAGCCCCCTAATGTCCTAAAAAAAAAAAGAAGACATTTAAAAAAATAATGCCAAACTACAGCAGACATAATGCAAATGCAAATTGCATGTAAATGCAAATACATGCAAATAAACACGCCAAGGGCTCAGCTGAGCGAAGTACGAGTGCAGCAATCGGAAGCTTATGTACAGCAGACATATGGTAGATGCTAGTTTAAAATATTTTGAGTGGAAAACTATCTGTCTTAAAAGGGAGAAATTTTTGAAGTTTTAAATTGGTAATTTTTTAAAAAAATTTTAACGATATTTTGATATTTTTCACAAATAAAACAAGCATTTTTTGGACCCAAAATTTCTTTACTATCCTAAAGCACAATTGTGTCACGGAAAAACAATCTCTGAATCACATGGATAGGTTTTAAAGTGTGAAAAAGTTATTCTCACATAAAGTGACACATGACAGATTTAAAAAATGGGGCTCTGTCAGAGAGGCCAAAACTGGCTTCGGTGGTAAGGGTTTAATATGTGTCCTATTCTGATCCATTCCTGGTTTTGGCTTCAAAAACTGCCTGTAGCTTTAAGCTAAATTAACACAATCCAATATCAGCAACACACTACTAGCACTAAAATCAATCGAAATAGGAATAGGAATTTTTGGAAAAGCATTTCTGCTACTTTGAATACTTGAAAAATATGAGGTTCTTAGTGTACATTTTTGGTCAAAACTGTAATAAGCCCACCTGCAATCTACAAGGAACCTATGCTATATAATACAAACAGTATAGAAAAACAATGTTTGGTTTGTACATCCAATGTTCTTTTTGATCGTTTCTTTAGTGCTATTGGTGTGCTGCAGATATTGGATTGTGTTTGCATTTTGCTGCCACACCAGCGTGCACCTATGCTTATTTTTTTCAAAAAAAACTTTTTGGATGTGCAGACCAAACATTGTTTTCTAGACTGTTTGTATGGGGGAGAGGCTGCCCCCACTTTGTTTTTTTGCACTCCACCCAATTGTACAGGCTTTTAAATCAATGCATGATAGCTTTTAGCTGGAATCTACTCTACCTGAAATGTGGAGGTTTGAACTGGCACCAAGAGAGGTAATACATAGCGTAGGGTCCCACTTGTATTGAGGACGCCTTGTTGTTTGGCAGGTGCGCTTACACAGTTTTGATAACAAAATGTACAATAAGAACCTCAATTTTTTTATGTATTCAAAGTAGCAGAAATACTTTTCCAAAAGTTCCAATGTTCTTTCGATTGTTTTTTAAGTGCTAGTAGCGTGCTGCTGATATTGGATTGTGTTTGTATTTAACTGCCACATAAGCGTGCATCTATGCTCATTTTTTAAAAACAATACAACATCAGCAGCCCTCTAATGGCACTAAAAACGGTCAAAGAGGACATAAGAATTTTTGGAAAAGCATTTCTGTTACTATGGAATATATAAAAAAAAAATTAGGTTCTTGGTGGACATTTTTGATCAAAACTGTAAATGCCCACCTACCGTAGCAAGGTGACCCCAATTCTGGTGGGAACCTACGCTACATACTACCCGTCTTGGTGTCTGTTCAAACCTCCACATTTCAGGGCCAGAAGACTTCAGCTAAAAACCTGATCTGATTGAAAAGCCTGTGTAGGCAGGCGGAGTGCACAAACCAAGTGGGGGACTAGCCACTTCCCCATACAAGCAGTCAAAAACCAAAATCTGGTTAGCATATCCGTTTTATAAAATAAACGTATAGGTGCACACTGTTGTGGCAGTCAAAAGCTATGCAAACAAAATATAATATCAGTAGCACTCTATAAGGCACTAAAAACGGTCAAAGAAGACAAGAATTTTTTGGAAAAGCATTTCTGCTACTATGGAATATATGAAAAAATTTGAGGTTCTTAGTGGACATTTTTGATCAAAACTGTAGATGCCCACCTACCGCGGCAAGGTGACCCCAATTCAGGTAGCATGTTGTGTAGGTTCCCACCTGAATTGGGGTCACCTTGCCGTAGTAGGTGGGCATTTACAGTTTTTATCCAAAAATGTCCACTAAGAACCTCAAATTTTTTCATATATTCCAAAGTAGCAGGAATGCTTTTCCAAAAAATTCTTATGTCCTCTTTGACCGTTTTTAGTGACTTTAGAGTGCTGCTGATGTTGTATTGTGTTTGCATAGTTCTTGACTGCCACAACAGTTGTTTAAAAACTTTTTGGATGTGCAGAACAAACATTGTTTTTCTTGAGCTAAATTAACAGCATACAAGCATAATTCTGTGTTAACACGTTGCATTACTGCTTGCATTTTTTTGAAAGCAGGTGGTTTTGTAGTTAAAGGGGTTGTCTCACTACAAGGATTGCTTTTTATGTTAAAGATCTTGCAAAAACAAGTCATTTTACAATATGTGTCCATTAACAGTATTTCCCACCCATTTCTAGATATCCCTCT